>JAOBRC010600120.1:0-10948 GCA_027575255.1 Scolionema suvaense
CCGCCCCCCCCTCCAGGTTGAATAGGGTTAAGAACATTGAAACCTTCGAAAAACTTATACTCTTACAAAAAGCGTGTACGTCGCAGACGTCCAGGACGGAACGCACATCTTACAGATTGAACACGATGAGACTGACTTTCATTGTTGAAGTGGTGTAACGCATCAAGTACAAATTTCGCTGTTATTGCTCATATTGCCTCATTAGAATTATTTTCATAGGGACCATACATGCGTTTAGTTATCGATGGTTTTTTTTATAAGAACAGTTCCGTAACAACCAAGGGCTTCTAAACACCAGAAACCCTTGGTAAGAACAAAACACCCAAATTTGCCTAAATAAAAAAATAACTCCATGCTGAGCTTCATCGAAAGACAAAAACAAAAACATGATCTATAAAGATGTTCAAACTCGTACATAATGCTAGCACTTGATAAATGACGCAGTTAAATGTCAGCTTCTTCTTTGTTCTGACTTACGTTTTGCTTGTGAAGAAAGAAATGCTATCCATGGGTTGACTTGACTTTGTGCTGTGAAGAGGTATTTTTGAACAATTAAATATAAATGAGGCTGAAAATCGTAAAGAAAATTAAAAAACAAGACCGAGACTTGATTCAAGTTAATTGGTACTTATAAAGAGAGTGTACACAGACAAAAAAATGAAACAGGCAGGCAACCAGTTGCTATCACTCAACCATTCCTACAATGTAGTCGTACTCAACTGATTCAGCATCCAAAATAACAAAAATCAATCCTTGTAGCAGGTCTAAAATGCACTACAAAATTCAACTAAACACATAAGCTTGTTCATTTCGTCCAACGAACGTTTAAAACTGGATACAAAGTTCTTATCAGATCAGAAAAGCAAAGGCAACTCACAAAGAAAAGTAGATAGACGGGGGCATTGCATTCTCTGAAGGGAAACGTGAAGCAAAGGCAAAGAAAAAAAAGACAACGGCATACTGAAGAGAAGATTCTTTGCAAACGTTCTCAGACAGACGATTATGATTTAAAAACCTGCTTTGAAGTTGTCAGAGTCTACACGCGTACAGTTGGTTCTAGCAGATATTATGCAAACAAATTTTAGTACTAAAACAATATCCTTAGCTCAGTAAAGGGGAGCTTTCAATGGCTATAATTGCTATTCGAAAATATGATACATGAGAGCAAGTTGGCATGGTGAAGGCAGTTTATTTCAAATGTAAAAGATCAATTAAGAACAGTAAAATCTGAAATGTATTTTGACATACATCTTACTGACAAGTAATAAAGAAAATCATAATATTTTGATCTTGCAGGAAAAATAGCCAGCATTACATTCTACAGTGATTATACTCAAAAAAATGAGTTCTTCCTTTTCAGAAAAATGAGACACGTTTGCATTACTAAATCTATTCTAATTTACACACAGAGACGTAGTTCTTAAAATAAATCATAGTGGAAGTTTCATATTTTTCAAATTCTAGGAGGCCAGGATTTATGATAAATCTCAAGAGAACAAGTGAAAGCAATCACTTATATGACTCACGGTAGAAACATCAACAATTTTGAATGCATCAGAATCTCTTGAAAAAAGTGCGGTTGCTACCATAATGGTTCATGTGACAACGCTATGGACTTTAAATTTTCGGACGTAAATTTTCCTTATCAAATCTGTGACATCTTTAACCCAACTCTGGGTGGGTATCTTGACAACTCTTATCCTGTATGTGTGGGTAGGGAATGGGACTAAAATTGTCCCCTGTATAGAAGTACTTCAGCACTATACTTGCAACTACACACACTAATTGCAGACAAATATTTTGACAAAAAGAGAATGATGACGTCATGAAGTCGTTTTTGGGGGACCAAAAATGGAACCTTGTCAACCATTTGATGATCACAGGGAAATGCATCGAAAATGCACTTGAAAATCAATTCTAAAACATGTAGAAAAGCCAAATTTTACGGCTAAGAAATACAAAAAGAATGATCTAAAGCAATGATCCTAAGCTTGCAAAGTCTGAACGTCCGTCTAAAACCAGTTTAAATCTAGCTATGTGATGAAAACATGGCATAGTTGTTCAGTATGTAAAAGTGATCCAGTTTGTTGAAGAAAATTTGATTTCAAAATCATTTTTCATGGTGATGCTTTTTTAGTAGTTTTGAGCCAAAGTTTTTCAACGTATTATTAAAATTTTTATTATTAAATTCTATCTTGACAGGTTTTAAGCCCAAAACGTGCATGTAACATGATTTTTCAAGAAGTTTGGTCAAAATTGCCACAAATTTGATACAGGTGGTGAAAGAATGAGCGATATCTCGAGATCTAGTGCAAGCGACGAATAAAAATTTGATCAGAATATGGCCAATACAATTCAAGAAAATGAATGTTGAAAAAAAGGCACAAACTTTCGTAGAAATCAGTTCTGTGATTCAGTTCAGATTTTATTAGCAAAAAGCTGGTGAGGGCGCAATACCCCTTATTCACGGGTAAAATAGGGTTCAGTTCCTTCGACTGCTGAGAAGCCATCGGGATTCACTCCTCGCTCAGTTGTTAACACAGTTCATAAATATGTATAAATATGTTATAATTTTCATATTTCGAAGCATTTTTCAAACCAAAATACATTTGGTTGGTATAATTTTCGAATGGGTCCAATTTTTAAATTTAGAAAATTAAGCAGTATGACAATAATAGTAATAGTTTATATGATAGTATATGTTTCAGTGCAAAAAAAGTGATCAAAAAAAATCCATCCTCAGTGTATTCTCCTCAATCTGCTTAAAATTTGAAAGATTTGAAAACCTGCAGAGCGTATATAAGCTGGGACAATGTTTTGTAATGTTTTGCTAAAAATCGTGGCTTAGATACTGACATATGGTCATTAAACATCGTCAGTGAGAATCAGCAAATGTCTCGGGAAACGTATTTAAGACATACATCAATAGCATATATAAACTATAAAATTACATTTTGAATTTTCGGCAGCAAAAAGTCATATTGAGCACAGCTTGGCAGATAACCATTTGGAAATTAAGTAGGCATTAACCCTATTCAGGCCGGGGTATTTTGAAACTTTGTACGGCTTTGAGCGGATCACGCCACCCGCCATATCTTCGTAACTATGCAAAATCTAATAAAGCCCTTTGGCACAAATATGCATCTATCTTAGTTCTATCAAATGGTACCAAAAACATTTTGATACCCCTATTATTTTTGCACGTCAGCAAAAATGTACGATGATGTCATAATTTTGGCCAAAATTCGTAAAAATTCGTAAAAATCGTAATTTTTCGCCAACGAAACGGGTAGTGACCACTATGTTAGTGTATTTCTAATCGTATCTATTATTTCTTTATAAAAAGAGTATCAAAATCCACGTCTAAAGCAAATTTTTTCAGAAAATTGGAAAAATCAGCAAGAAAAGGTCCAAATTTAGGCCCAGTACCTCCCAAAAATTTTTGACAAAAAATGACTTCATATTCGTGTTCCTCGATAAATCTTAGGAAAAGTCAGCAAGTTTCACGTGTTTAGCACGTTTTGTTCACCCGTGGCAATCGTTCAAAAATTTTTGTGGCGTGATCCGCCCCAAGCCTCCCCCTCCCGGCCTGAATAGGGTTAAAGCGATGTTGCTGCAAACTTGCAGTCAGTTCATGAGTCACAGCAGAAAGAATGGGCCAAATCCTAGAAAAGCGCATTAAAATCAGTTCGAAGGCTTTAGGCCGCGCACGCACTGCGACTCCGAACATGACTAAACCCTGACTTACTACTGATAGCATTGTTATCAACACAATGCTGCTAAGGGCTGCCTGGACAGCCTAGTGCGAACACCACTTTTTGCCGAAAATCTGTCTTGGCTTATCATCATAATCTTCCATTGTTTCAAGTCGACTTTCAGTCTTGCCTCGGAGCAGGAATGAAACTCGAATTGCTTTGTCCCAGTAATAGTCTCAAATTAGGTGGACATCCAGCCTTGTGTTTTAAGGCCGTGATAATCTATAAGACGCTCGGTCCTCACCAAATAATGTTGGCAGTGCGAATACCCTTTGACCTTATCTAAGTTGTTTTTCGCAAAGTCGAAATAGATAACATCATTTGCGTTTTCTGACTTGCCAGAATCCACTTATAGTGCGTACAGGACCTTAGTAAGTCTGGGACAGTATTTAGACTTATGTCAAGCACAACTTACTACAACCCTTCACATAAATATTGAGGCTTGTTGCATTTTTGAGCCTATTAAGTCATTGGTGGCCAATATCTGATCATAATTCTGAAATCTAAACAAAGTCAATGCGATCAACCGATTTCATAGCTATACGTGAATCGAGACTAGCAAACTAGCACGATTTCAATGCGGCAACATGTTCCGAGTCACATGAGACAGCTGTAAATAGACATAATTGGCAAAATCTCGAAGAAGTGGGCGTGGTCACACAATGGGGGCAATGTCTCTCCTTGTCGCCTTCAAAGTCGTAAAAGTCCGAGTCGCCAACCCGTGGAGGCTAGATTTTCTCCGCGGCTGGATAATATCATCAGTCCTTTTTTACTCGTGGGAAGTGTTCAAAGCTGTGTCTTGTTTTCCCAACCTGGTTTTAAATTGGTTACTGAAAGTACTGTTGAAGCAGAAATTAAGATCCCAAACGAGCAAAAAGCTATAGCATTTCGCAATATTCCACCGAAGATCTTAAAAAGTGCTGTTGAAAGTTGCTCACCTGTCTTATGTCAGACATTAATCAATTGTCTCTCTACATGTAAATTCCCTTCTGAATTAAAGCTAGCAGATATCTCCCTGATACACAAATAGAATGAAAAAGTATATGCTGAAAACTACAGACCCATTATTGTTTTACCAGTCGTTTCAAAGATCTTTGAGCATATTCTACATAACCAGATGTTCGAATTTTTAAAATATCATCTATCATCATATTTGTGTGGATTTCGAAAAGGTTATAATGCACAACATGCTCTTTTGATTCTGCTTGAAAGATGGCACAGAGTCCTTGACAGTAAAGGTTTTGTGCTGTTGCTGTTCTCATGGACCTCTCGAAAGCTTTTGATACACTCAATCACCAGCTACTAATTGCTAAGTTATATGCATATGGATTTGACATAAACTCTTGCTGGTTAATTCACGACTACTAGTTAAACCGATAGCAGTGCACAAAAAGAAAGAAGGCAAATGTCATTTTCTGGCATCAACCATTTGTTGGTGAAGCTACTATACCAGAAACCCTACTAGGAGTAAAACTTGATAACAAGCTGACGTTTTCAAGTCACGTGAAAGAGTTGTGTAGAAAAGCTAGTAAGAAGAAACTTAACCCTATTCAGGCCGGGGTATTTTGAAACTTTGTACGGCCGGAGGGGGCGGGGGGCGGTGCGGATCACACCACCCGCCATATCTTCGTAACCAAGCAAGATCTAAAAAAGCCCTTTGGCACAGATATGCATTTATCTTAGTTCTATCAAATGGTATCAAAAAATCTTGATACCCCTATTATCTTTGCTGACGCCAGCAAAAATGTACGATGACATCATAATTTTTGCCAAAATTCGTAAAAATCGCAATTTTTCGCCAACGAAATGGGTAGTGACCATTCTTTTTCTGTATTTGTAATCGGATCTAAGATCTCTTCATAAAAAGAGTATAAAAATCTACGTCCAAAGCAAATTTGTCGAGAAAATTGGAAAAATCTGCCAAAAATGGTCCAAATTTAGGCCTGGTACCTCCCGCAAATGGGCCGATACCCCCCGAACGGTAAATTTTCGACCAAAAATAACTTCATATTTGTATTCCTCGATAAATTTTTGGAAAAGTCACCAAGTTTCACGTGTTTAGCACCTGTCGTTCACCCGTGACAATCGTTCAAAAATTATTGTGGAGTGATCCGCCCCCCACCCCAACCCCCCCGGCCTGAATAGGATTAATGCGCTCGCTAGAGTGTCCTCCAGCATGAACACTAATCAACTTCGTCTTGGTATGAAGAGTGTTTTCAAAAGTGAGTTTGGCTACTGTCCTTTCATCTGGATGTTCCATAATCGTACCCTAAACTATCGAATAAGTACACTACAGGAACGTGCTTTACGCTTGGTCTATAAAGATTGCGAGTCATCGTATACTGATCTACTTAAAAACGAGAAGTCTGTGGCAGTTCATGACCGCAACAGGTCTTGCGATTAAGATTTTTGAACAAACACGATCTGAGCCGGAAATTTATGAATGATGTCTCTCCGGAAAATTCACCAGTACACCATACAAGAAATGCTGCGAAAATAAAGCCTGTCTTGCCCGAAACTGGGAGATATGGCACTGAATAGATCTCATACTGTGGGTAATTACTCTGGCAAGTGTTGCCCCAGGACATTTTAACAGTGAAAATTTGCTTGAGTTTAAACAAAAAATCCGTAGGTGGAGACGTATTGGCTGTGAGTGTCTCATGTGCAGAACATATAAAATATCTAAAGTTTTGGTTTCCTAGTGTGAAACTGAAAATTTGTTGTTCCTACGATAACTTGACTTGTTTTAATTATGTTTAAATGTTGGGATATGCGTCATATGTTCGGCTATCAAACTTGCTACCATTTATCATGAAAAAATCCAGATAAATGCATTGGTGAATGCTGCTCTTCCTTCAGGCTCAAGTATGTAAACTGGTCTGAAAACGGCTACTTCAGCCAAATGTTTCGACTGGCTTCCCCCTGGAAACATCCCGTTCACAGGACGTGTTAGAATTAGACCTCCAAATTTTCGTTGAATCTGCTTTAGATAAAAGTGTTAAAATTCAGAAAGTTTCCATGCCTTAGCCTCTGTCGTTTACAGGATATTAGAACCTTTCTGATTGGGGTACAAAATAGAGAAAATAAGTTTCAGACTACAAGTCAGACGCCAAATATTCACCGTAGCTGTGGAAAATGAGTAACGATGAAATTCACTCGCTGATATTGTGAAACAAGCTGCAATTTTAAACACTGAACGATTCGGTAAATTCACACCAAAGTCCTAGGTCTGTAAATCATGGGCTTGAGTATACCTGTTATAATGATTAACATTGTACTGCAGATGTGTACCAAATGAGCAAGCGTTAGATAATTCAACTAAGAACACTGAGACTGTTAGGAAGGCATGGGGACTACTATATCAGACCTCTTGTTATTGTCTTTTTCTTTCTTTTTCGTTTTTTGTTTTTCGTGTAGTAACGTCTTAGTAGTCTTGGTTGAGCCGTGTTTTTAAATTCTGCTCAAATTTAAAAAGATGGGGAAGATTACATTATCAATGCTGCGTCACTCAAGAAATACTAAGCTTTCTACAGATATTTATGTAAAACTCCAGCGAGATGGTTTCATAACTCTGACGTAAACATGAAAGCGCAGTCGAATTATTTTCTCTGAGTCAGATGAGAGTGACACTAACAGTGGAGATATATTTTATACATATTAAGAAATACTTTCAAGCGATTATATTGGAGACCATTACGTTAAAAGACGAAGTCAAACTCTATCTGCCAGGCAATATCAACTGCACAAGTCATCATTGTCAAGAATGAAGCAGAAGAACAAAGGCACTGTTGAGGCAAATACCCTTACCATCAGTGATGCGACTTCGCAAGCATGAGCCCTAGACATTAGTTCGTAGAGATACATCTTACAAAGCAATACCGGAGGAATGCGTAATACACAGAACTGATTTTACATCTTTTACTTCAGCTTCAAATTCGATACGAACAATATCAATCATTAGGATGGAATCTACTCGCATCGTGAGCGTACATACATGTAAATTATAAAACAATGTCACAACCTGATAGTATCATTTTCTTTCAGTTCTTACCAATTTTTTGATCTTCCTTTCCCAGTCAGTGGCAGTACAATGAACTGCCAGCAAACGCACATGAAATAAAACTCCAATCCACATCTAAACATATTCACACTCACAAAATTGGTCGGTGACTCCAGCAGATAACATTGAGAATACTTCAAGCAAGTTCATAGATGGACAATTTACTTACAGCCGGAGAATAGAAAACAATGCTCACATTGCAAGCAATGTTTCCTCAGTAAAACTGTTTTGTCTGGTTCTAATGTTGATACTTTTTCGTGCAACCACCTTTAAGAAGCTGCTCTATCCTGTCCAAGAAAGAAATATGTAGATTGTTTTCATAATTCCTAGCGAAGCATTTGTGGGATGCAGTTGCTTCTTATAGCGGCATATGAATAATAGAAGAAATAACAGTTGGAAGTGAAGTTCTACGAAACCTCATTCCCGTCTGTTTGTTTTGACACAACTACTGCCGTGCATTAAAGACTTGCAATTACACAGCTCAGAAAGCAAAAGTAGGCTTCACTCACTCCAGCATATGCAGATAAAACTACATATAACTGACATTACAGACTCCGCAATGAAGTTGCACGACCAGACAGAATATAGAAGAAGCGCTTTATTCTACGAATAATTCTACACGACTAACATTGATGCTCATAAAGGAACTCGGTCATTTTCTTGACTCGTGCTGTGTTCCTTCTACCTTCTAGACATGTTTGTGTTTATACTTCGTGGAATCTGCTTCGACTTCCTCTGATCCATGCACAGTCATTGTGTACATAGTAAGCATGTTCAGCGCAAATGGCCTTGCAGCTAAAGTTCGCAAATCTGTTCATTCTATTGGAATCTATATAATGCTTTCTGAGAATTGTTCAGTTGATTTTCAGTTTTCAGCTTTCGGGGGAGGGAGGTATCTTGATTTAGTCCAGGGCAATACGTTGTGCTACTTATATTGGAAATATCTCCAAGAACTCTCATAATGCTATTTCAGGATAGAAAATGTCCTTGGTGTTATTGCATTTGCATACTGCAGGAGATCATTGACAGGGTAGAAATCAGTGCTGGCTTGGGTTTTGTCGGTAGCGATATTTAACCCCTCCTGGCTATTTTTGCCGAATTTTCCCAAAATTTATATATGGTTATATAGAACAAACTGCAGGTCAATATCTATCATAGTTTTCGAGACATCGACATTTTATGAGACGCGATTTGGGTAAATCCTGGTCAAACCGTTATAGCCCCATCTCTGGATTTCGCAAAAAATGGGTTTGAGTGCTATCAACCCTTGAGCGCAGAAAGCACAAATCGCTTTGAGGGAAAACTGTATACAACAAGTTGTTCGTGGTATAATGTAGCTAATGTGCACCAAGTTTGATACCTGCACCTGTTGCAGATGGGTAATTACGGAGGAGGGACACAATCTCGTTAGTTCTCGAAAAAGTTCATGCTATGTAGGTCTAAGATCCGTATGGGAAAGTCTCCAACGGCTGCCCGAAAAAATTGACATCTCCAGAACTAGGATAGATATTACCGCCGCTAGGTAGATTAGCAGAAACGTTGACAAAAACCAAGCCCCAAAAAAATTTTCAGCGAGAAAAAATGCAGTGGATGGATTCCACCCTTCCTCCTGATACTCTGTACGGTTAAGACACTTGAAACATGGTCTAAGTGATTCGCATACACTTCCATGAAAACTCTTCAGAAAACTATAGGCCTTATGTGTAATGATTATGTCAGTTTGCGCATAAATTTGCAAATAACTATAAAAGAACATTTTTAGAGAATACAAAGAAATCAAGTGATAAGGCTGCAGCAGAATACTAGAGGAATTGTCTACCAGCATCCCACATACATTTTTAGTTTCTGCTAAAGATCAGCGCCATTTCCCGACAAATAGAATAGTGCTTGCACATTGGACCCCCTTCGTAGTATTTCAGCAGCACAAACGCATTATTTATTTAAACTTTTCAAGGCAGAAGCGATTTTTGTCCCATAATATGACTGTCATCAAGCAGAGATTTTGAGAACGCCGATTGAGAAAAGAAATATGCATACATTGATGCAAGTTAGGAAAATAGCTTCAAATTGGTCCACTATCTGATTTTGAAAGTCGGGAATTCAAGATACGCAGAAGTTGCAGCTAACACACAACAGCGGACGTTTCATTAATTAGTCATGCTGCCCAGAATAAGTTGGACAATGGCATGAGCAAAAACAAAAGAATGAACATTATTGCCAAGAATACTACAATTACACACATTTTTGGATAACTTGCTGCGCAGGAGGATTTACGAAGGCAAGAAGCTTGAGGATGTCTTTATTTTTCGTTGACAAGTTCAGAAGCTGTATTGAAAAGTAGTTCATTGCATAGCACAGTTAAGAAGCTGCAACGGCTTTCTCTGAAAATCTCGGTACGAGTTGGAAAAACAAAGTGTTGTCAGGAGCTCAGATTGTCGAAAATGGTGGGCGTCTGTCAACTGTATCACGTGATGCAAGTGATATACCCTGTATCCGCCACAGCCATGTTTCGATCTGGAAGAGCAACAATATGCGGCAGAATATGTCTCTTTGTCTGTATTCATTTAACGCGTGCCTTACTGGAATTGCTGTCAGTCTAGCCATATCATTTCAGTGACAGCAAAAACATTTCTGAGTAAATCAATGGGCAAAAGTGGCGCGAACGTGTTGTTTTACAATTCCCATTGTAACTTGAATTCCCGACATAACATCTCTTTTTGACTACTCCACCATAAGAAGAAAAACCAACTTTCACCATAGTTATGGCCTTGAAAAGTAGACCACTTATTCTGATCCATAAATGAGGGAGAAGTTTCAAATTTTGTTTCCACTGGTGGTCTGGTCTGCAAATAAATTACACATATTTGCAATTTGCAGACCGGCAGTACAGTTTTCTATAGGAACCAATACAAATTTTTTTTTATTCGGCGAAAAACGCTCGGCAGTACGAATTTCTGACATGAAGAGACGTACAAAGGCTGGAAATGTTGCGTTTTAACGGCAGCGCAAGTAGAAAAGCCTATTATTTCTTCCGAAATTTTGACTTCATGAGTCCCAAAAAACGGCAAAAATTTGGACTATAACCCCGTATTTGATCCCCTGCTGCATGACTTATTCAAGATTTTGTGAAAGA
>JAOBRC010600342.1:0-10946 GCA_027575255.1 Scolionema suvaense
TGCAACTTTTACATGACATATCTCAAGAACGGCACAAGCTTTTTCGACGAAATAAAGAGCAGCTTTCTTATTTCTTTTAGATCTTTGTGTGTGTTTTACTTAAATATTACATGATCAACTCTTCTAAGTGATGATGATTGGCAAAAAGAATATATATCCGTATACATTAGTGCAATGTTGCAAACGGGAGAGAAAAAGGCTCCAGTGGCTATACTATACTTAAAATCCTGTACTACTGTCCGCCTCCTAATCCTAAGTATTTCTCCTGAAAGCAGAACTACAGTACTTCGCTTCTGAACAAGGACATTGAGTGTTTCCACTACTTCAATGCGGAAACAGCTGATGAGAATGATACCTGGTACCACATGAACAACCTGAGCTAACACAGAAACAGCTGATCAGAGTAATACAAGGCATACATGATCAACCTGAACTAACACAGAAACAGCTGAGCAGAGTAATACGTGGCACCACATAACCAACCTGAACTAACACAGAAACAGCTGAACAGAGTAATACGTGGTATACATGATCAACCTGAACTAACACAGAAACAGCTGATCAAAGTAATACGTGGTATACATGACCAACCTGAACTAACACAGAAGCATCAGATCAGAGTAATACGTGGTATACATGACCAACCTGAACTAACACAGAAACAGCTGATCAAAGTAATACGTGGTATACATGACCAACCTGAACTAACACAGAAGCATCAGATCAGAGTAATACGTGGTACAACATAACCAACCTGAACTAACACAGAAGCATCAGATCAGAGTAATACGTGGTCTACATGACCAACCTGAGCTAGATGTGATGAGAAAATACATCCTATCCAGTAACTTCGAACTGCTGATTGGTACGTCAGATGAAGGCGGTTGGCTTATTGGAATCGGAACAGCTTTCTTCCTATATTTTGGTCGTTGAACAGGCTCTTCACTGCTTGGACTGCTATGTTCAGGAACACTCGGCCGTTTCCTGGCGCGCACTTTTCTGGCTCCCACTTTCTGCCATCAGATCACAAGAAAAGAAGAAATGAAACACTTCGTAATGCATCCTTATTCTAATATTTTAATGGACATTCTCTGCAAGAAAAATCTTACCAGTAATTTTATTTTTCAAACAACTGAATAATCGTAACAGTTTACGAGCCAGTATTCAGAATATTGAAGTACTTCAGCCGTCATTTTCTATCCAATGTTTCAACATCAAAAAAGGGATAGTCGTTAGAACACGACTATGAACAGAAAACCATTTGGAAGGACAGCACAGAAAGAAGCATCAAGAAACAGGATTTCATTCAAATCTCATTGGGTGGAAATCAAAAAGAACAAAACTACTTACAGCAGGGCAAATGGTCTGACTCTCTCCAGAAGCCTGCGAATCAGAACTGGAGTGAGATAGAACATTCTGCGCCTGCTCCATTGTCAAACATAAGCGGGACCGGGTCACCCTCAACTGCTGAGATCGGTCTTCGACTTCAACAATGTATACATCCTGGCCACTTTCTTCTCTGTAACAAAAATCAGGACAACCAAATCCATACGGAGTTCATGTAAGAAAAACATTTTTCAATTTTCTTTGACATGCTTCTACTGCATCAGCTTTTCAGCTTCTAGGCTCAGTAACTTTTTAGACCCATTTGCATTAAATTATCCCCCTTGGCAAACTTTTACAATATTGCTGGAACAAGAAAAGCTAAAGAGCTGAAACTTACTGACTTTAAATATAATCCTATAGGCTACAAAAAGAAAGAAGGACCATTTCGAAAGTTTTGGATCTTATCAGTTTCTGGGGGAACTTTTAAATGTACCGGGACCAATTTCTAACCAAATTTTCACTTTCAGTAGCTAAGAACGTTACAAATATGAGAAAAACAGCTTGAATAGCACATTCTAATGAAAAATAACTAGTGTTTAGAGTAATTAAAAAAAAATTGTATAAAAAGCTTTAGTGTTTCAAACTTTACAATCTACCTTTAAGCATGCTTTGGTCAGAAATTATGGCAGGCGGGTAATTCTACCCGTCCCCAAGCCTGCAGTAATGATACGGTGCGTGAGACAACCAGTGCAAATAGGGTTAGAGAGCACCTGAAGAATCAACAAGGCTAAAAACCCATATCGAAATGTCCAGGTAAGCTTTCTTTATCTTGAATGATCTCTGGAGTTCTCTCATCTCTATGTATTAATGCCAATTCATTTCAGTCTGGTCTGTGCCATGCTACTTCTGGCTGGTTGAATCAGTCTATTTTTTAGCATAGGCCTAAATTAATTTCCGTCCTTATGCTTCTTTTTTGTCCATTTTTAACCCTATCCCTCAAGACTAATTTTTATCCGACTCCCCCCTTAAAAAAATTATATGCTGAATAGCTTAAAAAATTCCTCCGACCTGGCAATTTTTTTCAGGGATTGAAATTTATATGTGCATTTCTTGGCCAAGTTTCAGCCCCAGACCTTGCTCCATTCAAAAATTATCAAACTTTTTTCACTTGTGACTGGAGCTATGCAGCAGAAATTCCAATTATAAATTACCATAGGAAAATGCATACCGTAATTATCTGGATGAGCATCGAGGCGCTCATTTAATTTTCTGCCTTTCAGAAGGGGCACTCAATTGAGGGGGGTGCTCATTCAAGCCATTCAAATGCTAAGTTCTTCTCTTGTTTGTCACTGTTAAACTGTCAGAGTGAGCACCTATGCACATCATACATTACAAATTTCCAAATGAGCACCCCTTTCCTGATTTGAAGGGGGTGCTGATATAAGCCAGGGCGCTCATAAAATTTATCAGCTGTCAAGAGGGGCGCTCATTTGAGAAGGGCCCTCATTTCAGCCGGGGCACTCTTTCAGATAATTACGGTGCTCTGTACTTTGTTCAGTTACAAGAGAGGTACTTTGCATGAAGTACCTATTCAATGCTTTCTTGAAAGCCATGTAAATAAGGATTTTAACAAGCTATATAGCATAGTACCTAATCCATTTAATCGACTTTATTGCTGGCCAAAGCTTTGCCCAATTTTCACAATTTTTGTTGATTTTTGGAGAAAAAAATGATGACGCCATGAAAAAATTTCCTAAGTAGGGAAAAATGTTTTCTACTCTTAGAAACAGTTTCAGCCTCATGGCTGCTCTGGTTCAGATTTTAACAAGGGGGCTCTCCAACTGTTCGTTTGAATGAGTTAATTGTCAAGTCAATGAAGAAATTCGGTATGCCTTCGATGAGTGAGGAATGTTAACTGTCCTGCTACTGTAAGAACTGATGAAACTTTTTCGACAATGAATAGCTTACGAAACCCTTGCACAGCAAAGACCAAGATCCCTAACTGCACAAGGACACTGCATGTTTGAAAGCTTTTTTACATTTCAATGCAATATCACGAGCAGCATTCAGCAACAGAACTGATTAATTAACACAGATAAATAACAAACCTTTTCGATGAATTTATTCGCCCATGGACGTAGAATCCATCTCTCTGCTTTACTTGGACTGACTGCCCTCGACACAAGAGTCTGCGCAACACTACGTCACCAGCAGGAACAGTAACGCGAGCCCCGTCATCAAAGTGAACCAATACCCTGGTATGCACAGAGAAAAACACTCATGATATTCGAAAAGCAGCCATCTCCCAAAAACGTTGGGAGGTGCTGTCCCAAACGAGAAAAATAAAGGAAGTTCCCCTCTAAAAATGGCCATTCATTCTGGTTTTCGTACAAAAACATCTGATGTTCATGCAAAAATCTAGTGCTAAAGCGCACAAGAAATATCCTTAGTAGGTGTCTTCAAATTTTATAATGCTATCAAAACTATTGTAATGCAATCAAGACCAATTTCAGCAAACCTCTATATAGCGGCAACCTCCCAATAATGGCCACCTAACCTTGGCAGGAAAAGTGGCTGCTACACAGAGGTTTGACTGTAGTAGTCTATCACATCAAGCACCAAGCAATAAACCTAAAATCATTCATTATCTTAATTTCGATTAGCGCTCCTGTGACACAATTACCACATCCAAGAGTTTTCTCATACTTTATACAGGCTCTGGAATAATCTTCTCAAGCCTCCAGTCACAATCAAGGCAAGCAAGACTTTTCTCATAATTGATACAGGCCCTGACAAAACAGGCTTCTCCCTGAAACACGCGCAATCGCACGCGTGCACGCTGGCACGCAGGCAAACTAAGCGCTATTCTTTGTAAGTCATCGCGCAGGCAGATTCCTCATACAACAGAAAATCACGCAGGTGAATATTATAGTTGCTAAAAGCATAAATCTCAAATTTCCAGCTCCACAGATATGTGAAGTAAGTACATCGATTCAAGAGGGCTCACATGAGGCATCTGGAAATAGTGCACGACCCGCTCTGCTAGTAACTTGTACTGCGTAGTGGGTCTTTCAGAGGACCAACTCATCAATGTACTGTAGTAATGCAGTTACCGTTGATCCTGTGTGAAGAGATTTAAAATCTTCAACCAGAAACCGTGAATCATAATGCCTTACTTGGAAATTTCATAATGGGGCCAGTGTGATGGTTATGATGGAGGAGCTACAAGCGTCCCCTTGCTGCCAGAAAATTTGGTCGCACGGGCACTTCAGCTCTAGCGCTAGTTACGTGCACGATATGTAGCACAGGCATAAGGAGAAGCCTGACAAAATTTAGTGCCAGACAAATGGCTGAAACAAGACCAATCACTAAGAGGTCGTTTGAAATAAAATTTCTTCTTTCCTGCTGTGCAGTTTAAGAAGAAATGTCAGGTTTGGGTCTGGAGGATTTCTATTTTTCGCGTATGACATGAAGGGAAATCATGTGCGTTAGTTCAATTCTCCATATTTATAAGCCAGGACTCCACACTGGTTCAAGGGACTATAGTGTGAAACAATTGTCAGCAGGAGCAGGACTCCACAGTGGTTCAAGGGACTACAGTGTGAAACAATTGCCAGCAGGAGGACATCGAAGCACAAAACCCAACAATTGCTCCATGCTACTATGATGTGAGAAATCGTTCAACATGATCCGTTGTCACCGAAACTCCTTTTCCATACCCGATGTATTTTCACACTACTTACCAGCTAATTGAGTGTGCAATGGCAAAACGATAAGTAGGTGGCGACTGAATTTTGTTGACTACTACATTTTCTATGGAACTAACGTCCTTACGTAGGAAAGTGTCCTGTTCTTGAAAGTCTGTACATATCTATGGATCAATCTGATCCTTGGAACCAACTGAACAAAATTTATGGACTAAACGCCATGATGAATAATATAAGATATGCCGTCGTAATTCTAGGTCACGGCAGGGTGTGCTATACTTAGTCGGTCAAAATTTTTGTCACATATACTGAAAATTTCATCAATTTTGCTCAACTTTGCCAGATGAAATGTTAATAACAAACTTGAGTGAAACAACGCACCATGTGAAAAAGTCGCCACCCACTCGAAAATTCGCCACTTTCGCTCGACAAAGTTTCACCCAATAAGCCTTAGCGACACAAATTTCAAAGAATTTTCTGTCAGTCAGAGAATGAACTATGCTACATATATTTAGCAGCAGTGGGCATTTTTGTCCAGCAGTATTTGTAAGGCGGCAGACTAATAATGTCAAATGCCTGGCACTATTTCAGGGCTTGAATATATGATACATAATCAATGATAAAAGAAAATGCCGGCAAAGTTTCACTTCAAAAACTACCAAAAAATAACAAGCAGATCATAATGTATGGCCACAACACTAAAGTGACAAATGGTGGCTAGAAAATCACCTCCAGCGGAACAAGAGTTTTATAATATACAGTAAAATGATCAATGACATATGAAGTGAATTCCTGTAAAGTTTCATCAAAATAACTGCCACATTGTGATGGACAGATCTTAAAACATGCCCAGAACACCCTCAAAAAGTGACCACCTTTTGGCAAGGAAATAGCTACGCGAACTGGACGTTTCCGTAATACGATGGTCCATAATACAATACTCATGCTTCTATGCTTCATGAAAAAACTTACAAAAATGTACATGGTCATCTTAACCTTTTAGTGATAACAAAACAGCCTAAAGATGGCAATTTTGCGCCAGAAAAAACGTGCTATATTCAAGACATCAAAAAATCTAGCTTGATTATGGATTTTCAAGTTTATACCAGACTAACGAAAATTCATCAAGCAATTGCCCGGAAGAAAACATCGATGATGGGCAGACTAAGTCTAGTGGGACTCTTAGCAAAAATATCTCATTTACAACGTCTTCCAGAATTTCATATCATTTTCATTTACCATATATCCTCTACTAAACGCACTCTTCCTTCAACACGCCCCTCAGATAAGCATCTATATCAGACATGCCAGCACCCCAAGAGCTGTGTTCCGGAAAATTAAAGTTCCTCAGGCTCGGCCGTTGAACTAAAGCCATTCCCTTCGTTCATACATAACACTGAACAGTCACCACATACGCGATCTCTGTAAGCTCACCTCCACAGGTATTTTAAGGTTATCCAAGTCAATTTTAGCTTCGAAGACACTTCGAGCCATAAAATTACACTTCGATATCACAGATCGATCGAGAGACAAGTGAAGTTTAGTGAACACAAAGTAAGATGCTGCATGTACATAAAAACAATTGCTGTTGGCTCAATTCTGTTCTTCAGGAATTGAATATTGAAAGAAGAGCATTTTCATCCCTTAGAAAACAATATCTGAGTGTTTTTTATTGAGTTGTAAAAAGCCCTGGATGTGGCAAAGATATTTCAATTCAAAGTACTTAGAAGATAACAATTCACGAAAACTTATTTTTCTGGCTGTTTGGATTGAAATTTCATTGGGTACAGTCCTGAATTAAGAACCCATCACAACATTTTGGCACTAAAGAAGAACCAAATATGGTATTTTAGAGCGCTCTTTCACCAAATTAAATTATATTTCTGAAGTAAAAGCATAAGCACCTTGCACTTGCATCACCCATACTTTTTTGAAGACCTACTGTGAACAACTTTTCTGGCAAAACATGTTGTGTGTCCATTGGTCCAATGTAGCTAGCTGCAGCGTTTAACTTTCGTATAAACCTGCATTTCAGCATGTTTTTCTTTGTTCTCATCCCTATTTTCGAATATTTTATAAAATGTTGAAATCCTTTTCTGAAGATTTGACGGAGATATTGCGTTTCAATATCAGTTTTGTCCAGACCTTTAGGGCTTCTGATTCAACTGAATACTGATTTAAATGCTACTAGCTGCTGGCAAATGCCTCCAAAAAGATACACGAATTCTAAATACTGTATGTGCATCTAATAAATATCCTACAGAATATTTATATTGACTGCTGCACCATTTACATGGACTTAGGGTACCACTTAACTGACTGTGAAACATAAACTTTTTATCAAAACAAACATTGTAGTAGTACCTCTTCCGGAAATCTTCAGAATTGATCCGGGAATTCCGAAACATTCTGGAAGTCTAGCATGTCCGCTATATACCAAAATTATTTTATAAACGCCCCTCTTTTGAATGCTCTCGCTCTTAAAAGCCCATCACAGAGGGGGCATATAAGAATCGATCTCCTAAAAGCCTTTACTTTAAATTCTAAAGAAATTGCACTGATAAAATATTCAGGTGTAGCTATAATACCACATATTTTGCACGATGGGCACTTGTAAAAATTAAATAATAAAAAAAGATTGTTTAAATAATTCGCTGGAGGTAATTTTAAAAATAAATGTCACCCTCTATTAACCCTATTTCACCCCACCACCAGTTTTGTGCTAATAAAGCCTGAACCGCCGAACCGATTGCTATGAAACGTAGCAACTTTTTCCAGCATTTATAGAGACATCAATTTCTGCAAAAACGTTTGTCTGAGGTCATTTACAGATGGCAGTGTGACTAAGTTTCAAAGATAAAGCCACAAATTTTTTGAAAAATTGAAATTTTTAAAAATTTGTTCTGGTTTCTAAGCGCATTTTCCTGGGTGGTTTTGAATCGTACTATGATCCTAAATATTTCTGTTGAGTCAGCATCAATTAATAAAGGCACTTTACAGACTTTACAAAAATTGTTCCACGTTTTACAGCCCCCACTGGGAGGAAGTGGCACTCAGAAAGCCCGGGTAAAATAAGGTTATTATGCCCCCCTCTAATAACCGCCCCCCAAAAAACATGAAACTTGAAATAACGTCCCAGGCATTTATTACAGGATTCATGGTAGGTGAAGATGTACACTTCAATATCAGAATAATAGAAGATCACAACATTCTCTTAAAATGCAGCGCGCCTTTTGGAATTTATTCTATCATCAGGTGCTACAAGTGATCTGCATCATTGTTGATCTTACGCAGTAGCTTTTTATGCTTATAGATATTGAACCACACACACATCATCATATTTTTACTCTTGTCAGGAGTGCAGTTTGGAACCCGGGCAATTTAGAAGTGTAAGAAAAAGTGCAGCTACTGTACCTTCCTACTGATACTGCCATGTAGCTACAACGTCTGCTTGAAAAGTCACAGCACTCATGCAATCGACAAGAAAAATCATGAGCCACTGTTCCTTTATATGATGGGAGAGGTCATTAGAGAGTTTAGGACATAACAAAACCTATTTCTAACTAGCTACTGAAATAGTGTACAAGACCAAGAACAACATACCTTAGATTTGGACATATTTCTAAGTAGCTACTGAAATAGTGTACAAGACCAAGAACAACATACCTTAGATTTGGCTCCACTTTCTTGATTACACCAGGGTAGAATATATTGTCATGCCAACGAGCAAACACTGGATTTCCAACCTCAAGTTCAGGTGAGCTTTCGACTTCCTTCTTCTCCACTTGAGTGGGTTGGGTGGCAGGAGTTGATTCTGCAACTGTCTGCGTTGAGGCTAATCTATTAACTTCTGAAGCTTGAACCAAGACTGATTGAGCATCTCCTGTTTCTCGTATAGCTGCAGAAAACAACGCGTACCACTCATAAAACCTTACTTCCAAAGTCAACAAGTCACATAATTAGTGGAATCCCGCAAAATAAATTTAGAATCCTTCTGTAGATAAAAAAAAAAACAAGACATAACCCAAAAGATTCACACCACAAACAACAAAGAACCGATAAAGTGTGCTAGAAATATTGTGAAAAAACCCTGAAAATAGCCAACATTGGCATAAATTGCAACATGCACGCTGAACAACATATTCTGAAGATATAAGGCATGGATTGGATCACAGCATAAAGTAAGCCGCCCCTAAGATCCACCTAAAAAATGAGAAAAAAAGGAAGAGTCTCTTTCAACATACTTCGAAAAAACTGAAAATAGCCACTTCCAGACACATATCACCACTCCCAAGTCTAACCTTAACAAGGTTTTCCCCACACATGGCACATGGTTCATAACATCTGCAGAGTTGCCCCGAAGAATCACACCAAAATGCCATGAAATGAATCAACCATTTATGCCGTGTTTGAAAAAAACCACACAATCGCCATTTTTGAACGCAAATTGCCACCCGTAAGCCAAATGAGATTCTCAGGAGACATTGCATATGGTTTATAACATGCACAGAGTTGTCTCTAATATTCGCATTAAAAATGACAAGAATCCTATGAACAGTTTTTGACATATTTGGACAAAACCATGGAAAACGCCATTTGTGGATGCAAATTGTCACCTGCAAGCCAAACGAGATTTTCCGGAGACAATGCACATGGTTCATAATATATGCAGAGTTGCCGTAAGTATTCACACCAAAAATGACAACAATCGGATGAACAGTTTTTGACATAATTGGAAAAAAAACTGAAAATCGCCATTTTCGGGAGTAAATTGCCACCTGCAAGCCAAATGAGATTCTCATCAGGAGACATTGCATATGGATCAAAACATGCGCAGAGTTACCCTTGTTATTTGCACCAAATATGACACAAATTGAATGAACAGTTTTTGAGATATTAGGAAAAAAACATGAAAAACACCATTTTTGGACATATGTAAATTGCCACCTGCAAGCCGAACGAGAGTTTTCCCAGATATGACACATGGTCCACAGCATAACTGCTATTGCCCCGCAGTTTCACACCAAAAATTACAAAAAAGTAATGAACGAATTTTGAAATATTTTTGAAAAACCCTAAAAATGGGCAACTTTGGGCATAAATTGCCACCTGCAAGCAAAGCAAAAATGTTTTTCAAAATTCCGCATCCATCACTTTTCGTCAATTACAAATTGTCACCTTCACACCAAATTTCAGAAAAATTCATTGAATGGTTATCCGGCAAAACGCGTTGGTGACGGATGGATGGAAGGACGGACGGACAGACCTCATTTTACAGGACTCTTCCGCTAAACCGGGAGTCCCATAAACATCAAATATTTGGTAAAAACAAGAGCGTAACGTAGAACAACAATCATTCGCTTCTTTAAATTTCAGCAGGGATGAATATAGGATGTGTCAATTTTCCACGACACTGCTGCAGAGAAATGGGTAATACGTCCCCAGGAATAAATTGACCGCCTCCCCCATACTTCCCTCCACCCAGACCTTAACAGGGTTACATTCCTTTACGGGTAACCCAGCGAAATATGCCGATAGGGATCATTTGACCCCCTGCCCCGCCCTTTCATCCAGCAGCAGACCTGTGCATGGCTATGCTGCATTCACAGCACCCGATGGAAAATCGTCATACTGTATATGTAAACAAAGAATGAAAAGAGAAACATACAATACCTGCAGCTAGAAAAGTGCGAAACTCCCCTTGCACTGGTACCTCACCATGTTTGTCCAGAAAAGTTAGTATGTTGCACATGGACATCCGAAATGTTCTGCCAATAAAAAGTAAACGGAAGTCAATGTTAAGAAATACACTAACAATTGGTATAATAGTTACCATAAAACAATATATCATGGGAAATACCACGAGAAATCTGTTTTTCTTGACACGTCTGTGGAAGAGCGAAGGATACTACT
>JAOBRC010600453.1:0-10945 GCA_027575255.1 Scolionema suvaense
ATCAAACAACACTAGATCACGTTTTCTTTTGTCACTGTAACATTGATTTTCATCTGCCTCCTGCCAACTCCACAATGTATTACATAATGGGGATTTCTAAAAAGGTTTAGCACTTCCATAAACAGCTTATTGATCTGAAGAGGACATATGAACTGTACGATGTTCAACACAAAACACATACATAAACAGTTCAAAATTGTAATTATTCCTACTCACGACCTTATTCTAAAAACACACAAGAACTTCCGGGACAGGACAACATGAAAAACAGCAATCAAGCTGAATCCATGAAGTTCAACACAAAACATATACATAAACAGTTCAAAATTGTAATTATTCCTACTCACGACCTCATTCTAAAAACACACAAGAACTTCCGGGACAGGACAACATGAAAAACAGCAATCAAGCTGAATCCATGAAGTTCAGTTCATATACACTCTCTATTTTGAGAACGCGCAAAGTAGCGTATTCTACATGGATAATCCAAGCAGTTCTACAGACTACCACTTTTGTCAGAAGATTGAGTTTTCAGTCATCTTGAGCCAGTGTAGTTGGTGATTCAAAGCATTGTAAGAAATGTGCAGTCATGGTTTACTGGTACTTTGATACAGGTCATTGAGAAAGATTGTCTTAGAAGCAAGACATCAGAGACAAAAATATAAAATCAGCACATACCACAGTACCAAAGCTATCACATTCCGAAACGATAATGAAGAATTTATTCGAGAACCTCTTCACAATGATCTTCACAGCTCCATTCTCTGTACATACTTCACTGCTTTCTGATGTGGGGCCACCTTCAGAAGTCATTTCTGCATCATATTATTACACATACTACACACTTGTGTCGTGTCTTATGAAAAACACAAGATCATACATGAAAGAGGCACAGCAAATTTCCACGAATCACATAGCTCAATGACAAATTTTGGGTAAACTTCGAGATTCTGCATTGTCATCAGGGAGACCCGTCCACATATCAAAATAATGATAACCGATATGATAGATGTTGATTTCCTGTCAAAGTGCATCACCAGAGGATTCAAGTCTCAAAATGCTTGCAAATAATGCACAAGGAAGGAAATAAATACAATAGTCACATTAAAACATGCCAAACATGGCATGGCGGGCACTGGGGGTCAAACCTCCCCATGAAACTTTAACCCCTCCCCCCAAGATGAAGATACCCAACTAAATTTGTATGAGTTGACGCCCCCTCTCTCTCCCCCTGCCAAGGCTGTCATTTACCAAAGTGAACAAACATGAACTTAACGCTTACTCCTGTTACAACAAAATCAATGGACAGAACTTCTCTTTTTTGGTTAAGTTATTCATAAAACACCTATAAACATTATATATAATAAACAAAAGTAACACTGGCCAGAAAATTTTAAGATAGCGAGCTAGAATGGTAGATTCGTGCTCTGCTCATCGCTTCACTATCACTCATAGCGAGCTAGGTTACCCTTAAAAACTACTTTATAATAGGCTATTACGCTTAGTGCGTCAACTCCTGCTGAAAAATTAACTCCTCCCTAAACACGTCCTCCCCCAGAAATTAAGAATTTTACAACTCCGCCCTAAACCGAGATTCTAAAAATTTGGCCACGTCTACAAGTACCAGTCACGAAATACCCCAGACTTCCGTTGAGTTAGCTCCAAAACATGAGTTAGGCCAGGCGTAAAATTGGTATCTATATTAGCACTTATTGAGTAGATGATGACTTCTGGATGTATACAATGAAAAAAGAAATGCATTTATAGAACAATGAGTCCAGCTAAGAAGCAATACACCACATGACAGTAACCTGTCCACATAAAGCAAAACATAGCTAGTCATCAGGTACCCCCCCAAAAGATTTTACTACAAGCAGGGTTCTCATTCAAATCAGAAGTATGGCGTACGTGTTATATATGGTATTGATGGTATCTGCTATGTTTCTAGAGGTAAGTAAACACCATTTTGCTTCTTTTAATGATTGATGAAAGGGAATCACAGGGACTAACAGCACTAGGTGACAGCCACTCTTGAACATTATTTGTGCCACATCATTGCGCTTCCTGTCTCTAATCCAATCATTGTAGCCATTCCTGGAGTTTTACGGAAATCAAGTTAATACAGTTTATTGATCCAAAGATGCCTATTATAAATCAGTACACTAGCATCTGCAGAGGTCAGTAAGATTAGTACACTGCAGATAGTTTATTTGTAAGCACCGTGGACAAACCAAAAAACATTAATTCTGCAAAATCAATACAATGACCACAATCAGAGGTCCAAATAATGCATGGAATATTCAGACAGCGTGAAGTGCGTTAGCCAAAGTTCAACGCCAGCTGGGATATGGTTTCAGGCTGTTACGTTATCTACTGATCTGCAACGCCCAAAAATTTGATGGTACTTTGACAATCCACCCATGCATCACCCACATACATGCAACATAAAAGAAGATGGAAGACAAAGTCAGAGTTTATACAGTCCAATTTATCAAAAGCGTAACACAACATCTATGATAAGAAAATGCATTACAGCATATGAAATCACATTCGACACTTCCTACAAATGTCTGTTTTTCAATGGCACTGTGGCCTCTCCATTCCAATGAAACGTAATTCATGGAAGTCCATTTGAGTTGCAAAGCAACAGCATCAACTCTTCTCGCCTAAAATAGTCTCGAAAAAGTAGACTTTAATGCATTGCGGCCATGCATGATCAGTTTTGTTTGATGAAACAATCTCCAAAGATCTGCTAACAGATAACCATTGTTCAATGCTGGTCAAAATGAGTTCTCTTATTAAAGGTGCCACCTATCCTCTATGACTCCATTTCTTCAACATCGCCATTTGTAGTGGGAGCTTCTTCAGCAGGTTCTTTTCCAGGAATGTGGCCTTTTTGTAACAACAGCTCCAGCTTTCTTACTTCCTCCAATGTTGAAGCGTTAGCAATTGCTTCCTAAAAACAAATAACAGTGCCAGAGAATGCAGATAGGAATTATGGAGATATCAGCGTGTAAGAAAATGCACACATACATGCTCCTGATCGAATTATGCAGCCTGGCATAAAATTTGAAAATGCACACACATGTTCCTGATAGAATTATACAGCCTGGCATAAAATTAGATCTCACCAGAATTTCAAACAGTTTTCGTGTTTCTATACAGCCGTCACCTTTGAGATACAACCAGACCAAGGGCCGTATCCAGGGCACTTTTACGACCAGTATACTGATCTTTGCGCCCAAACTCAATTACCCCATAACGCCCAAACTCTGACGAGATTTTTTTCAAAACAACAATCTGTTGATCATATTTCAGATAGGAAAAATGCTAGAGAGACACTTGCTGAGCTGATAGATGAGTCATTTGAAGTCCATGCAGTCGATGTGATCGGCGCTGAATGAGACGTTCCATTGTGTCACAAGACAAAAATCGATCGTATTGCATCATCCAAGGGCCACCCAAATGCAAGTAGATTTGTTTGCCTTTTACGAGTGAGCAAACGCTCATGCAAAGTGTGGCGTTGAACAATGATTTTGTTTGGTTGGAAATATTGAGTTGAATAAAGTAGTTTTTGAGCAGTAGCAATGTTTACATAACAGAGAGCAGTATGGCGTTTTTAGTCAGCAATTTGATGAGGGAGGAAATTTTTGCAGGAAATAATTTTTGAGGTCGAGGCTAAACAAAGAATTATGGTGAAAAAACTTTCCTGGTTAAATATTTTCCACAAATTTTTGGAAAGTAATTTCTTCCTACTGCGCGCAACGAAAATATTTCAGATTGTTGCAGTAACCTATATGGTAATGGCAATTGATAAAGAATGCCATTTTTCGCATAAAGTTCTAAGAAATTTATGAAAATTCTCGAGGAACTTATTTTTGCAGTTTGATAGAAGATAAATATGGCGAAAATTAATTTCCTGTATTTGCCTCCAAATCCCCAAAGTTGGTAAAGCCTTCTTCCCCAAAATATCTCTTTTCTTAAGGTACTTGAAAAGGTTTTTTTCCGACTTTTGTCTATAATACACTTTTTTAATAATTGCGGAAGAAAGGAATCAGCCATGTCTTTCATGTGTTAAATTTTGGTGAAACTGAATTCGTTTTGGGGACTTTACTTTGTAGAGGAGAAAAAGACATATCGCTATCTCTTAGCTGTCTAGTAGTTCAAGAGCAATGCAGCCAACATTAAGCAGATATCTAAGGAGGAAAATGGTTTGCTAACTAATAACGTCAACGTTTCCTTGACATTTATTGTTTGCTCTATCATTGAGATCTCTGCCCAATAAAGAATAAGTGTTTCCATGGTATGTACCCACCTAATGTTAGGGAAGGGGTTGAGCACTTTTCTTTCTCAGCCCCCCAGGGGGAGGGTTTCCGCAGAACACAAACTTAGGGGGGCTAACATTGCCCAGGGGGGGATGGAAAATTTTAGGGGAGGCTTGGGAGGTTTTGCTTTTCTGATTCCTTTATTCGCCAAATTAGTGAAGAGTGAAAACATATTTCTCTTATTGTTAGCAACAGCAGCGCAGTACCAGTCATTCTTCCAGTAAATGTTCCAGATTTTTGCATTCGGCAAGCAAGGGAACAACAAAAATATACTCTCCAGCCATTTTAGCTAATGAGGGAGTGGCAAAGGGAGGCACACAGAGGGTGTTCGCAGAGAGAGAGTTTGGCAACAGGGGAGGGGGGGTCAGGTGTATTTCAAAATTTAGGGGGGGGGCTCGGCAGATATCAGATTTTCAGGGGGCTTCTCTTAGTCAGGGGGATAGCCAAATTTTTGGGGAGGGGGTTGGCACCCCGTTCCACACTATGTCACTACCAGAATTTTGCCAGTGACGCGGCATGGGATTATCAACCGAAGTCAGCAGACCATGCAGGCAAGTGGCTAACATCTATAAAATTTCAATTGTGAGTACTACTCAAATGTTGAAAGTTCGGTTTATCCGCCAAGCTCCTATGCAAAGATCATAGTTTCCTTTTCTGTGAAAATGTGCAGCTTAAAAGCAACTTGATGTGAATTATTGTGGCTGCTTTCAATACCATGCTATGATTTACTGAAACTAATGACAACATAGGATGGCTGGGCTAATTTCCTGTTAACACTAGGTAAAATGATTTAAAACACCCTTTTAAATCAAAACCGGCATTAAAGCAGAGTATTTCTTGTGAGTTTTGTGGGTAACGACCGATGTTTATCGATGTTAGAATTCATGGGCGCTACCAAAAACCAATTGTCATTCAGAGAGCCTCAACCTTATAAGAACAAAATTACAAGAGGTGGCACGTTCTATTTTCTGTGACTTGTTGTGGCTAATTGTACTAGCAACAAGCTCTTAAGGCTACAGTAGTAGAAATATGAAGAAATGTGGTTGTTTTGGTATTTGTATTTCACTCTCAGGAAATAACCGCAAAACTCACATGTCAATACTTGCTCAGTGGGTCTATGGAAAAGTCACAGAGTACAAACAGTCTTAACAGCTTACCGGAAAAAATGTATATAAATGTGGTTAACCAGCTTCCAGGTTGCTGCAAGCTCAGGATTTCATCAGCTTTATTAACTTATTATTAACCCTATATCTATTTGTTCAGACGCCCACTTTAATTATTCTCTAGTTGGTGCATTATAAATGTAGATTCCCAACAGATACTACCTAGTGACTGGGCTATAATCTCTACATAATCAGTGTATGAGAGGAGGAGCATATGCATTCTGTACATGATGTCAAAATCAATATGCTCCACATTGAACCATTAACCATGTTCCATCAAAAAGTGGACATACTAACACTAACACACAAGAATTTTCCCCACACAACTTTTATGAAAACCTTCAAAACTGGAAAGCAATGACTAACATTGTATGAAGTGAGACAGCGGATAATTAGCCTCCTAAATTCACATTATGCAAGATGTAAGATAAAATACCAATAATTACATAAAGCTACATTATATCATACAGCATCCTGTTTTCAATACAAAATAATGACTTACAAAATAGGAAACACTTTTAAAACAATGCTATGAGGGTAAATTCCTGAAAAAACATGACACTTAGCCACGATTTCTCCCGTTTATAGGAATCCTCTCACTATGATCTTCTTACTACCTCTATGGACAATCATTCTATATTTTCTAACAAAGTTCATTCCCTTGTAATGGACCATATGTTTAATAATTCATACATTTTAGCAAAAATAAGGAAGGCAGTTTTGTAGCCACAAAATTTCACCTTATCTGTTGCAAAACTGATCACATAACCATGAATAGACCATATCGCGATTAGCCGATATTGTGACTTTCGCAAAGGCTTCTGGTATTGCATCGGACATGTACAGGAAAGTCGCGCTGAGACAGAGTGAGGTCGACTGCAAGCAGTTACGAGATTTATGTTATTTTATAATTAATTTGATTGCTTGTGAATTCAAATGGCTTGATTTCGAAAGGTAGACGGTCCCTCTCAACTTCAGCAGTATTTGAGTGAGCGCGAGATTAATGGCAGTGGAAATAAGAGAACACTTGTGAAAAATGTTCGGGGCATAACACACTATAAAATCACAGAAACATATTAGGTAACCTTACCATCCACTCATTTAACGCCGCTAATTGAATTGTGTACAACAAATAGGAACTGCAGCATAGCCGGAACAAGCTTCAGCTCCTTCAAAACATATTTCATCGAGCAACAAATACTAAGTCCAAGCAACTAAAACTCGGCTATCAGAACTACTACCTATCCACAATAATAGTGTGCTCTTCCACCCTGCACAAGAGTTCTATGAAAGTTACTCAAATATAGATTTCCTCATATAAAAAACATCGCCGATTTCGCTTTATTCTGCGCATCAAATTTAATTCCACGGTGTCGACGTAGCACGTAAACAAAATGCAAATCGGCGACATGTTTTTTTCTCCAGCATTTCTTCGTTCTTAACAACAGCGCCCAAATTTTCCAGGAACTAGTTCCACAGATAGTACAGCATGATTTCTTACTGTGCGGAGACGGGGGTCAGTAAGGCACGTTAGGTTAAGCTCTGCACGGAACAATTTTGGTACATCGTATATTTCTGGGAAGGTTTTCTTAATTGGGCTGCAAGGTTCATATATCTAGCTACTTTTAAGTTAAAATTTTATACATAGATGCGAAGAAAAGTACGAGATGAGGGGCATAGGTAATTGATGCGACGCCCTGGCAAATTCATGGCATTGTTTCCTCAGCAGCTTGCTGTGTTTTCATTGGTTTAAAAGACAATACGTATACCATGTAGCGCTGTCATTGGTTTACAGGACAATCCATACCTATTTATTCTCGTTGCAGAGAGCAGGCAAGAAATATGATGACCGCCGTTGAGCTTGATACACCGAAATATGCCCAAAATATCTCGCTTTGAAGTCACTTCTGTGATTTTTCTTTGGAGAGAATCAATTCTATGTTGCTGTAGGCGTCTTACAAACCCAACCCAGCTAAGAGATGTCTTCAATATCCAAATTAATACGTTGACTACGGAAGGAAATTGAAAAATTACCGTATTTCAGGCCAAAAAATCAAATTTTTGCGACTTTCGTAGCAACTCCATTCGATCGGTGGCAAGGCGACTGGTTTAGCTTATAGTGGCTCAAAATTTAGCGTTCTTTGAGATGCGCCTATTGCCTTTCCCTAAAAACAAGCAGAAATGCTAAAAAATGAGCTGCAAAGATTGGTGCTTGCAGGGCTTATTTTAGCCCCCTGTTGCTATCGACTATCGAACGCAACAGGCTGCCCCTCCAGGTTGAAAACAATAAGATCCTTTGAAAAACATGAAAAAAGCTGCCCTTTTTCTGGAAATCGAACGCATGCCCTGCCCCTCTAGAATATGCCCTGGCTTGAAATTGGTTCCTAAAACGAGAATACTCGTCCACCGCACACAATGTGTTAATGATCTATTTTGAAGCGATTGCCACTATTGTGCGTCGCATGCCCCCAACAATACCACAATGCATTGCGCAGCGCATGTTTGGATTAATCGCGATATGGTCTATTGGAGTTCTGCAGAAATGTAAGTTAGGTTTTCACTATCACTGTGAACATGTGTGGTACAATTCAGAAAAACCTTCGTTGAGGCCTCTGTTAGCCATATTTCGCCATAATTTTATACGATAAATTGCTACAGTTGTTTGTGGTGCTAAAATCAATCGTGTCTCAAAAAATTAGCTTCATAGAGCTTAAATTAGCAAAGTCATCCAAGAAAACATGAAAATGGTACTTTCGGGACAATTTTCAAATGTCCAAACCTGTTGGATTGCATCAGGGAACAAAGCTGAAATATTTTGCAGAACTAATTTTTGTGAAAAGTACCCAAATTCGCAAAAAATAGTTCCGCATTAAGTTAGTTCCGCACAAATTAATTTGACAAAAATTAATTACCGTAGGGTATTTTCATGCTTTTGATGCAAGAAAATATACAGATGAGCTGGAAACAAAGCAGAATTTGCTTACATGAAAAGGAATTCCACTGAATTGTCTACAAAACAGCTTCATTGTTTTGTTGTTGTACCCTAAGTTTTTTATTTCAGCAAAGAAGGTTCTTTGGTTCTTCTGCAATGTCACTGTTTCTATGAATTTTGTTCATCAGTGACGTCATATAGGGCTGTTCCTAATGTGTATGATCTTCCTTAGTAACTTAACATTAGAAGGAGTTCTTTTAACGCTATGAGCAACAAATTACAACTCCCTTTGAGATTAAGAGAAATTTAGATTCACACATGAGTTTGAGTAGCAATTTAGCTAGTAAGATGGGATAATTTTACTTGGTCTGACCCTGCGGCATGCATAATTACTTTTCGGAAGCAAAATGGTAGCAAGCGAAAGTTCTCCATAGCTTTGAAAGCAGATATCTCTGAGCTTTTTTCATGAAATAAAATGCTTCTTTCATCTTTGTTAAGGCTCTATTGCCATGCCAAAAACCGTTTTAGACCGGTATATTACTCTAAGTATCTGAACTAGAGGAGATGTTTAAGACAATGTCTGTTATGGCATGGAAAGAGAAGGCTCTTAGTAAATGAACAGTTCACTTTATTTTTTGATGGACAGTATCGTTCTATTTTCGTTATAGTTAAAAAGGTCAACATTTTTTCTTTGTTTGTTTATTTTTGTATATATTTGTGTCATTGTCTTGTTTTCCCATTTGGCCTCCAATTATGCAAGTATCCCCTAGAATTTCTGTGCTATTTTCTTAATATACTTTTTGTTGTTGTGCATTTTATATGAATATATACAGTGGCTTTTCAACCCTAGATACGTTTTTATATGATTAAGTCGTACAATGTTTCAGTCCTTTGTCTCTGTTCTGTCACTGCCTCGTGTTGTACTTTTTTGTCATCGGCTTTGAAATTTTTATCATCCCATTAATTTTAGAACAGGTGTCCTGTTGACTTCTCTTTGCTACCATGTTTCTTGTCCTCTTCATAAGGTTTCTTGTGCTACTACAATAAGTACTGACAGAAATTTGTTCTAACCAAATGTTATGTCAAAGGACAATCAGGCTAGACCCAAAATCCTGTGCAAGCAAACTGAATTGAAGAACCTGTTTAAAAGCTGGAAATTTATCCCCTCTGATTCTGAGACAAGGAGTTAACTTTGTTATCTTTTACTGTTCTGAGAAGAATAAGCTAAGCCGAAATTTGTCTACTCCTAGTGAACAGGCGGTATATGGTGAAAGTTTTACTTTCGATTGAAATCATGGAAAATCATAAAAAACATGGATCTTCTAGTATTATGACCAGGTGCGCATAAAGCTCGATCTGTGGTCCTTTGTAGAAAGTAGTTAATTCATCTTTTTGGTCAACAGTCAAGGTTGATTTTATATTGATCTGGATATTTTTCTCACAGATGGTATTGTGATACTTATCAATCTGGAGGGTGTGTGAAAGTATGCTGTGCGATGCACAGAAACTTGGGAATGATAGTCTGGGGGAGAAAAATGTAAGAAGCAGGCAATTAAGGTTTCAAATTATGTCTGCGTAAGATGTAATCAGTTCTATCTATTTTCAAATTCTAATCAACTAGGGTTGAGCTCATGTTGATCCAGAACATTATCTTAGTTCCTGTTTGCTTTTCTACAGGGGATCTTATTGGTAAGGTTTTGGCATGGAGCAGCCTGCTACCAATATTCATAGTTGTGTCATTCATCACACTCATTGTGTTTCGGAGAGAACTTCACACGGTTAGTCTTGTATATTTGTTTGATGTTTGATAGCTATTTATGTTTTTATATTTGTCAATATTTCTGCTTATATGCTCTGTCTGATGTAACTTTCTTTATTATCCTTTATTATCTTCTTTTGCCTTTTTGAGCAGTGAATTGATGTTTTCTACGTAATTCGCGCTCCTGGATATTTTTGTGAGTGCTGTGCAGGGGGATACTTGATAAGGGCTGAATTTCTGGTATGGGCTTTAACGCAGTTTTGAGTGCTTAGAATACATGTTACTTCGCTACTTGTGAGCATGTGATCATGCTCCTAGTGTAAAAACTATACATAAGGGTTTACTTTCTCCTGGGCACAAAAAGCCCATAGCTGTCAATTTTTCGAAGATACTGTTATTGGCATAATTGTATATGAAGGAGCCTTTCAGGCTGCATGGTATCCCTATTTTCTTCTTTTGTTGTATTACAGGGCAAGCCTGTGCTTTGATAATGTTGCTACTTTTAAAGGACCTACACCTAGAAAGACGTCCCATTGGTTTGTTCCAAATGTAAATACTGCGTAAACCAGCTCGAAACAATTAAAACAACACCAAGGTCTAGGAGCGTTGACTATTACTGGACTGGAGAGTTATGTACATTGAATATATGCATTATACCTAGGTTCATACAGATCATTCCACAACCAGGTAATCCATGAAGTTAGCCTTGAAACTGGACAATAGTGTTCTTGTTGTAGTTCTATCCCATGCTCTATGTACTTTAAAA
>JAOBRC010600564.1:0-10945 GCA_027575255.1 Scolionema suvaense
AATATCTTAAGTTAATTGCTAACAAGTGAGAGCTGAGAAAATAGGCGGATGTGCGTACGATTGTGTGCAAAAAATGCTTTACGTACCCCAAAAACTCACTGCCGAGTACTATATTTTACGGTGAAAGTGCCGCACTGAAAAATTACTTTATTTTAACCCCACCAGTTGCTCATTCCACCACGATACAACATATGTTCCATGCTTTCCTTTTTAGAGTAAATTTTAAATTTATTGTATTTTTAGGATGAACAAGGATGTTCAAATAACAGAATCATACTAGTGACGAGTCCTGTCATACGCCCAAATCACTGCACCGCGTACGACATCGTGCTAGAGCACAAAAACACTTTTTCACCTCTGAGGGATAGTATATTTGCTAGAAGGCTGAATCTGAAAGAATGTTGGATTTATCTTCTCCCATTAGGAAGGTGCATCTATTTTTGTGCCCAATTTCTACATTTTTTCTGCCACAATTGATATCTTTATAAAATGGAAAATTGGCTATCTAAACTTTCGAAGTATGATAATGGCAACGTTTTAATCAAATGCCATATCTGTAATTCTAAAGTTCTGGAGATGACCTCTGCTATGAGAACGTTCCTTGCATCAATCAGATGTTTCCCTGGATCCGCCCCTGTGGGGTTATCATAGCATGTGACTGTTGGGAGTATAGGCAGCTATTGATTTTGGCCATGTTTGTTAACATTCCGTTTTCGTTGCAGAAATCTTTCGAAAATTGATTTGTTTTTAAATGAACTGTCCAACGAATATCAACCCTGTTTTTCAATTGCTGTGTTTTGGACCATGCTTCTGCAAACTTATGAAGAACTCCTAAAATTTATCGAGACATGTATTGAGCGAAAAATCAGGTTCCAAAAATTTTTGGTCCAGAGTATGGCCTTTTTCAGAAATGACTGGCAGTGTGGAAAAACATGCTTTGGCCCGTCACTTGAGGTATTGAGGTATCAAAAGAATGCACTTATTGAGAGTAGTGATAATACTGTATGTTCTTATAAAAAATCACTTTTAAGCCCTTTTCCTAAAACAGCCTATTTTCCAGATCTGATAATAGATGATCCCCTTTATGATGTCATTGGTCCCGACCTATCGCCCTAGTGGCTTGGAAATTGACTCCAATGCAGATTAGACTTTGCAGAATAAGGAATTCTGATTTTTTCTATTTAATCAGGCTTCCCCAGATTGCGCGAACGAAACGATCGTTCGCGCCGCGTTTGCGCAAACCTTGTTTTGCTCGAACGAATTTTCGTTCGCGCAACAAAACTTTCATGACGTACAGACCATGTCACCTGCGCCGCCTTTTCTAGGAGCCCGCTGAGTAATTTCTACCCACAAATTGCGTACACGACACTCTGCTGGCTGAAGTAGTGTTCAGTTACCAGTGTGATTGACCTTTTGAATGGGTTTCTAGTCGTTCTTTTCAGTCACCTCACCGTTCCTTATAAACACTGCTTCCTGACTGTTCATTTAGGAAGACTTTGAAATGGAAGCTGATGACATTCGTCCGATATGAGGTCACTTTTGTTTTCTCAAAAAGTTACAACATATCATTTTTTACGGTTGTAGGGAGACCCCTCATTTTATTTCCATACTTAATTAAAAATTACAGCAGGCTACGTTTTTTCGGCAATAAGAATTGTCCCAAGCACATTTATTTTCATGGTAAGAAGTTATAGCAGATCATCTTTTTTTTCGATAGGATGTCCTCTATTGACGATTGTTGGTGTGTCAACCCCTGTTGTTAAATAATGCTTTTAAACTTTATCCATGATATCGCTTGCAAAATCGATCAATTAATTAATGTTATCGCATTGCGATGAGCCATGTTTCGTCTTTAGGTAGAATTGTGTGGCTGGATGAGGTTTGATAGTAAAAAGCATTCCTTTATTTATTCAGTTGAACCCACATTCCTTCTTCTTTCATGTGTTTTATGGTTAGACATGCTTTCTTTTTTGATTCAGTTCTTTTTTATTCGGTGAAGAAGAAACATATCTTTCTCGTTTCTTCGTTTCGACCTTCAGAAGTGTGTTCTCCGTAGCAACATGAGCATAGCCAATACTACTCAGCTTCAACCGCTAAAATAGTATTAGAGAAAATCACTTCATTTATTCTGTGCAACCATCAAAATGAAACAATCATTTCGTCCTGCAGTTTTGCTGTAAGCCATTTTCATACATCTATGGTCATAACACACATATCTCTTCTTAGGACACATGCATTGAGCGGTTCCCTTAGGTGCCTGTGGCACTCATTTTTCCCCGTCGGCCACTCGCACTGCTTTGCTAATGTTGTTCGTGGACACTCACTCACTGAAGAAGGGATTATTTTTTTTATCTCAATGAACAATTTGAGGATTATTCAAAGCATGTGGAATATATCTCAACGGCCAATGGTCTTCAAACCTTTGCTATTGCGAGTGATCGTTCTTGGTTACGGTATGTGGCATTTCAGTCGGACCAGACAAAAAGTTGCCTGACCACGCGGCAAGTTGATCAACTTTAGATCTGACGGGACCTGCTCAGTTCTTTCTAATTTTTGAACCCTGATTCAACTGGAGGATGTCCAGTGAACGTATTAGGACACAAATGAACACCATTAGGATCAGATCAGTCAAAAGTGGTTGGCTAACTAGGAATCATGTCCGATGCAGGAATGGGCAAGCTAGCTATGTTTGTGAAGCTTTCGGTCAGATCGTTCGTGCAGGAACGATTAGCGAGAACGTGTTCTTGTTCCCCTAGGAAAATTTTGGGGAAGCCTGTTAATGGTGGGTACCAGACCTTTCCTTGAAGATTTTTTAATACATATTAAATTGAACAAAGAGCTTCCAGCAGTTTTATATTAGTTGCAGTATCGTCCCACATAGAATATGCTCTGACGGTTTTTCTGTCACTCTTAAACAGCAACTAACCGTGCTCCTTGTTGCTTGGATAAAGAACTGAATTTGGACTTTGGTATAAAAAGCAGGAAACGAATATTTGAAACAAGTTAGGTTGGTGGAGCCCCTGCTGCAACATTGATCAAGAGAGAGGAGTAGCTAATATGGTTTATAACAGAGTCTCATTACAGTGTGTTAATTATAAATACTTGAATTGGTTACTGTAATAGCCTTCTCTCATGTTACTGTTGGAACATTTTTAGCATGTGGTTTGCTCTCATGGGCAGTAATTGCAGTTCTGATGTAGACTTTGTTGATCTGAGATGTAAGGAGTACTTATATTCGTGTATGCCTTATATTATCATAATATTGCTATAAGTAGTACAGTGTTGATGGTAAGTTGCTCATCAAGGGATTGCTTAGCTCAGGAAGGTATAAGCAGTATGTCAAAATAGAGACGATATGCTGTATTGTTTTCTCTTTTTTGAAGGAATGCCCTCCGACTGCATCTGATGAAGTTTTAAAAAGTTTTTAAAATGATTTGTGAAATCTGTCCCTATAATATTGAGTCAAATACACATTCATTGATAGGGATTATTTATCCTGGCACTTTTGGTGAATTCTCCAACCTGTGTAATTGGTGATTAAACGTGAAAAGCTTGGCAATGTGAGCCTTCTTGTCAGGCTTAGGGTAGAGCCCTGGAAGCTTTTAGTTCTACACTATTTTTAAAGTGTAAAATACGGTAAAAAAGGCCAGTAGCCATGTGAATGCCATAGAAGCTTTCATAAGCATTTGGAGCGTTACCATGGATATGAGTGTTGAAAATGAGCTTTGACTGTCGTACTGATTGATTATATTTACAACTAGTATGAGAAGCTAAACACAAAGTTCCTCAAGAAATCACATGGAAATTCATCTTTTTCACCGTTTTATAAGAATTTAGTTGACTGCCAGCGAATAATGTTGCCATCAAGGGAGCTGTGAGCACTTTGTGCTATGAGAGGCTAGGATTTAAGTTCACAATCTACTATGTGACGAAAGAACTGAGGTCATGGCTGTGCCACACGTAAGTAGTTTGTTGTTGAAATCCTAGAATTTCTTCGCTATAGGTTAGATTTTTCTGTGATTCTTTTAGACTATTCTGTGGAAACGTAAGGATTAATATTATTAAGTGTGGTTTTTGGCCATTTTTGGCTTTTTGGAAGGAAAACGACGAGTACTGCTTTTGTTTATATTGTGTTAATTTTATGAATTTCAGTTTGCCAATTTTTATCAAGGTCTGGGCCTGGCATGTTTTACTTGCACTCGTCAACCTGATACGGAACTGCAACAGGCATGCTTTTTTTTCGTGTAATGCTTGTGCTCTGTTCATATTCTGGTTTTTATTGGCAACTTGCACAACAATTTTCAGGCTAAATAATCACTTATACAAAGCAATATTAAGTAGCAAGTGATTGGCATCTCGGTTCCACCTCAACGAAATCACTTGCTGTTCAACACTGCCAGTATAGGTAGCTTATTCGGCTTGAAATTACTTTGTAACTATCACGTGCTTCTATCTGCGACAATTTGGTTACCTTGAAACTTCAAATGGTGCACGTCAAAGCTTTGCGCTAGAATATGTTTTGCGAAGCGTTGTCATTGTTCTATCGTCGTAGTTGGTGCTTCATTTCTCTATGGAAACAAAACGATTTTGAAAGATTTTGCTGATATAAAAGACCAATAATTTTTGGAAGTTGTGGAATGTTGGATTCGTCTTAATTGCCTGAATAAGTGCCATTTATTTTGTTTTATGACATTCATCTTGATGGCTGTTTGTCTGTGAGCTGCTCTCTTTATACAAGATTTTTTCTCATTCACGTCAGCTCGGAGTTCTCCTGCTTAGCACAAATATGATTGGAAGCTGATGGTGAACCATTCAACCAAAAACTGAGTGCTATTGACGTCTTTTCGTCAAGGGCGCTTATCCTTCGCTAATTTTTAATGCGCAACTTATAATTCAGCAAATCCTACATTTCTTGAGACATTAGTAGCCTCAATTCCATGCTGATGTGATTTTTCCATTTCTTACAGATGTGTTGTTGTTGGATATTGCTTTTTTATAATGGAGCTCTACTGGATATACAGCCCCATGAAATATTTTCTGTTGATCAAAGACTTAGTTATTGATGTGCGGAAATCTTTTGGATTCGAATAGAAGTTTAAACGTTCTGGTTTGAGGAAGATATTGCGCAGAACGGTTCCAAATGTGAAGCAGTATCTGAATCTTGATCCTGTGGAAGACTTGTTTCATCAACTTCTGTCAATCTTTGCTGCTCAGCATAATGATGAAATATCAACTTTTTCTAATACATGCTGTGTTACTAATGCAACCTGTGGGAGGACCTAGTGCTGTTCACCAGAGGGTATTGACGACAGCCGCTGTTAACCAGAGCGTATTGACGACAGCCGCTGTTAACCAGAGCGTATTGACAACAACAGCCGCTGTTAACCAGAGCGTATTGACAACAACAGCCTCTGTGAACCAGAGCGTATTGACGACAGCCGCTACGTCAGCCATCATGAGCAACACTAATCTCAGTGTGTTAAACACTGCCCAGAATTCATCTGCTTCCAATGAAGCTGAGTATTTCACCATTAATTTGTGGTCTCCCGCTCACTTTGCTCTGATTACCGTGTCTGCTGTAACACTGCTGTTGGATTTTACTGGGGTGTACCTACTTCTGCCTGAAATCAAGGAACAACCTCGTTACATTCTGCTGCAGCATCTCTCTATCGTTGAAGCTATACAATTGTGTATGCTGAATGTCCAGACTTTCTGGGTGGAAACTGGTCAAGCTAAGATGGGCCTTCATTCAGCACTTTCCCTTATATATTTTCTGATGGTCGGGAACTTGATACTGGTGACATTGGATCTAGCTGCTTGCATGTACTGGTCTCACAGGTACAGGTCACTTGTGACACAAAGAAAAGTCTGTCTTACCTTGTGCGCGTGTTGGGTAATTTGTCTGGGGCATGTTTTGCCATTGTTTGGAAAGTGGGGTGCTGACATGGGGAAACAATTTGTCATAATTGCCAATGTGCACTTGGCGTGGAATTGTATTGTTGTGGTTGTTGCAATCGCGTGCTACATCTATTTATATACAAAATTGCAGTCTTCTCGAAATGCCCACGGCGCATCATCTTCGCAACATAGAAGCCAGATGAAATACAAATCTGTGCTGGTCATTATTGCTACATATGTTGGTTTTAGCCTTGTCCCACTGTTGCTGGCAGTCGGTGGTGTTATAACAAATCTTGAATGGATGCCTGTATTTGCTGCGGTGAATATGTTTATTGATCCGCTGGCTTACATATTTCAACTGCCTAAAGTTCGACGAAAGATTCGATGGCTTGATAATCGGGACAGGGTAAATCCTCAGTGACACAAACATGTGTGACAATGAACACTCTGTGAAGTATGTGGTGTTGATTTTCACGGGCATTAGTCATGATAGATATGTGATAGTTGTAATGGAATGTATTACGGTAGGATTTTTCGTTTGAAGATAACATACGAATTGACAATGTGGCTTCTTTCTTGATTTATGCATTATGGGTTAATGAGAATTAACTGTTTGTTACTTTGGATGATATCCCCAAATCCCCAATGGGAATACTTGAATATTAAGTTTTGAGTTCACTGTTGAAGAATGATCATCTGCCTGCAACACGGCATGGTTTGGTCAAAACTTTAATTAGGAGGCAATAGAGCGCAGACATATTTAATTGCTGTTTCCAGCAGCTACCATCTTGCCTCTAATTAAGCATGACTTTATTGAAATACTGCCATGGTTAGCATAATTAATACAACTTCAATGCCTAAATACTCAACTCGTTAGGGTAGAGAACTGTCTCTTCCATTTTAGTCCCAAGGTAGATAATAATTATGTTAAAGATTGGTCTTAGAAATAATTTATGCTTACGAGTTATTAAGGAAATGTCAGTGCTTAGTAGCAGACGCGGATGACATCAAGAAAAATCAAGATGGCCGCTGATGGGCTTTGGGACTGAATAGCTTCTGAGCTGCGTATGCTTTGGGCATGAAGCAAAAACTGAATTCGGCTGCTGCTCTTCATGCACATGAAGCTGCTGAGAAATTGCTGAATCCCTACCCATCTCAGTGGCATGGAGAGAAGAGCAGCAACCAACTACAGCAATTGGAGGAACCTCAACATCAGCATCAGAATTCAAAAACTTAATATTTTGGTTTTGCTCTGTCACCTATTAAATTTTCATTTCTGACCCAACCATTCCTACCGGCCTGAATATTAACTCTTCCTGCGCCGAGCCTACAAGCCGGTTTTCACCAGATTTGGCCCTTTTTGGAGATAGTTTTTGAAGGGGTTGACTTCGTTGGTTTGGGTCCCAATTCAATATAATGTCCTCCCCATGCCATCCCGACTATAGTCCAAATTGCTGTGTATTCCCGAAACTGCTGAGGGGATTTAAGGGAATGGACATAAAATTGCAAAACTTAATCCTAAGATACCTTTGTGATAAATTTGGTTGGTCATTCCCATATGATGTATCATCCACATATGATTAATTCCCAACCTGACAGAAGAAATTGTCATTTTACTGCTTTTGCAGAACATATTAATGTTTACGTTGTAATGAGCATTGCTTCCATCTACTCGAGAAGTGTGACCAAAATGGTTTACTGGTATGACTAATGAAATTCTATGTAATAAAATTTGCAAAATTATTTAGGTCTTAACTATTGCCACGAAAAACCTTGTCTCGAGTTTGTAGATTTGATATAATGGGGAAAAAAGTCAAGGACGTATCATAGATAACACTCCACTGCATAGTTTTTTGTGGCTTTGGAAACTCATTGGCTTACCTAGGTAGTCTTCGGAATCTGCTTTGCAAATTCTCAAAATGTCCATCAGGACAGCTTCGATGTGCTTCGACAGATAGCGCTTGAGGAAAGAGGAAAAAACAGTGTTGCGAGACATCTGGGCCATGCACTATCAATCAGGAGCTGTGTATATATGGAAGTTATATTGGCACCTTCATACACAGTAGCTGCGGTTGTTGGCGGAGCTTGAAAGAGAAACGGTTAGTGGTAAATACAGGTAGCTAGCTACTAGCTAGCCCTGTTCCAAAAGTTACAGGTGACACTAGCAGCCTTACATTATGCTATGCTTGATCATAGATTTTTTAGCTTTTTTCTACGTAGCAGCATCTGTGATAAGTATTTGCTTTCACTTCCTTGGACACAAAGAGACTTCAAATAGTGGAAGGGAACCCAAAGGGGCCTCACGACGCCCGCTCCCTAGAACCTTCACTTGCATAGATTGAAAACTGTGAACCTGTTTTCAAGTTCTATTTCAGACCCTGCAGTTTTTCTGTATGCTGCTGTCAGATGCAAGATTTTTTGAATTAGCTTGGAGTTTTTTGCTTAGCACAAACTTGATCAGAAGCTGATGGTGAACGTTCATTAGCCATTCATTAACATACTGAATGCTGCTCAGTTACCCTTTCCCAAGGTTTAAGAGAGTTTGCTGAAGAAAAGCGTCTGTGCTATGAATACTTTATTTCTTGCAAATTAGAATGGCCCTCACTAGACATACATCCATGCCCTTTTTCGCACATTACTTTTTTTTTATGTTGGCAGTCACTGTGTCATGGTGAGAAGACTTTTTCCGTTTTTTGTAGGATTTTCAACTATGCTGTTACAATTCTTTCTATTCTGACTTATTTATTTATGTGCTCAAGTGCTCCCTGAAGAAGATAATTGCGCAGAACAAGCCTAGATGTAAAGCTGCCCAAGGAAGTTAATTGGACAGAATAGGCGTAAATGTGAAGCTGCCTAAATAAGATAATTGAACAGAGCCAACCTAAATGTGAAACTGTTCGAAGAAGATAGTTGGACAGAACAAACCTATATGTAAAGCTGTATCGAAGGGAATATTGATCCTGTGACAGACTAGTTACAACCAATATCGGTCAATCTTCTCTGCAATGATAACATACAACAATTTTGTGCTTACTGCATTGTTGATGCTACCAGTGGCAGGACCAGGTGCTGTTAGCCAGAGCATATTGACGACAGCCTCAACTACCTCGTTATTCAGTAGCGTTAGTCTGAGCATGTCAAGCACTACTTGGAATTCATCTACCTCCAGTGAAGCTGAGTATTTCATCATAAATTTGTGGTCTTCGGCTCATTTTTCTCTGATTACAGTGTCTGCGGTAACGTTGCCGTTGGATTTTACTGGAATGTACCTTCTTCTACCTGAAATCAAGGAGCATCCTCCATACATTCTGCTTCTGCATCTGACCTTTGTCGAAGCTATACAATTGTGTATGCTGAATGCCGAGATTTTCTGCATGGAAACGGGTCACACTAAGATGGCTGTCCGTTCAGTGCTTTCCTTGTTTTATTTCCTGATGGTCGGGAACTTGATACTGGTGACATTGGATAGAGCCGCTTGCGCATATTATGGTCTCAGGTACAGGTCGTTGGTGACACATAGGAAAATTTGTCTTTCCTTGTGCATGTGTTGGGTAATTTGTCTGGGGCATGTTTTGCCACTGTTAGGGAAGTGGGGTGTCGACATGGGGAAACAATTTGTCATAATTGCCAAGGCGCACTTGGTGTGGAATTGTATTTTTGTGGTTGTTGCGATCTCGTGCTACGTCTACGTATATACCAAATTGCGGTCTTCTGGAAATGTTGGCGGCTTGTCATCTTCACAACATAGAAGCCAGATGAAATACAAATGTGTGCTGGTCATTATTACTACATATGTTGGTTTTAGCCTTGTCCCACTGTTGCTGGCAGTCGGTGGTGTTATGACAAATCTTGAATGGATGCCTGTGTTTGCTGCAGTGAATATGCTTATTGATCCGCTGGCTTACATATTTCAACTGCCTAAAGTTCGACGAAAGATTCAATGGCTGAATAATTGGGACAGGGTAAATCCTCAGTGACAGAGACTTGTGTGACAATGAACACACTGTGAAGTATTTGTTGTTGATTTTCACAAGCAGTCACCATGATATATATGCGATAGTTGTAATGCAATGTATTATGGGAGGATTTTTTGTTTGAAGATAACACATGAATTGAAAATGCTGCTTCTTTCTTGATTTATGTATTATGTATTAATGGTATGGGTATTAACCGTTCGTAACTTAGAATGATAGGAACAATCCTCAATGTGAACACTTGAATATGAACTTTTGAGTTCACTGTTGAAAAGTGTCAGGGTACCTGCTGCAACTCTAAATTTTAGATCTTTTGGCAGTGGCTGCTACCAGTTCAAAGATACAGGTATTTTTCCTGAGTTTGCGAATTTTTCATTCACTGTTAATTTGAACCTTGATCAAATCAGAATCCACCTTTCAACATACCCTTTCCCTACTGGGCTCTCTGAGGCTCGTCAGAATTAGAGGGTACAGATTCTGCCCCCTCCCCTCACACACACACACTTTGATAACTTTTGTTTGCAATAAGCTGCATGCATGAAACTTGGTGCGCAAGTAGGCCCATATATGAGAAACACATTGACCTAAGGATTGGCCCCAAATATTGCAGGTGGCAATGATGACGCCATCATTTGTTAAGATCACCCAAAGAAGTTTGTTTTCAAGGGTACACTATCATAGCACCATCGTCAGTCAAAATTGGTACCAGCCCCATCCAAAACAACCACAAGATCTTGAACAGGTCTTCTTAAACCAGGTAAACAGAGTTTAATGGGGCAAAAATGCCTTTTTGATGACGTTACAGGTCAAATTCGCCTCCAATTGCCCAAAGAAAACGCGTAATGTAGGAGACAGGTGGTCTATTTTGGCACCAAGTGTTCCCAGATAAATAATTCTATGAAAGCTCACAAAGTTTCGTAATAAATCAGTTTAGTGGGTTAGCTGCTGCTGTCAAGAATTTGGTTGTGGGGGCAATAGGGGTAGGGTAAAGCTACTGTCAAAAGCATTTGGCTTCTGTGCCATTTTTCCTTCTACTAAAGTAGAAAAGACCTTTTTTATTTAATGGAGAGAGT
>JAOBRC010600675.1:0-10945 GCA_027575255.1 Scolionema suvaense
GTTGTCTGAAATACAACTAAGAATTAATGTGCCTCTTGAGTTGGTTAATTTGGCCTGTGCATGATCAGTAAACTTATTTGGAGCAAGGGAATCCGGGTTAGCGTGTTCCTAGGCCAGGGTCAAGTAAAGAAAAGTATCTCATAACACAACGTCGGCCAAAATCTAAAGTGGAGAAGACATTGATCAATATTCACCATTCACAAATAGCCGAATTTGTTACGGACACCCATCAAAATTTCTTGGTACACCTATGACGGCTCCCTTTCATCTTTCATTATCGTTGTGCTATTTCAAATTTCCTGACTTTGCGCCGGAAAAACTGTAGGTTCTGTAGTATATATCGTACGGAAACGTACTGCACATATATGATATCTTTTTCTTAAGCTTTTTATTCTGATATGCGAATAGACTTCCCAAGCCGCTTCTAAACATATAGTAAAAGGTGTTATCTAATACGAATTCAGCTTAGAGAGGCGAGGGGGCGGAGTGACTTATGAAACACGGCAAGTTCATTAAATATTCAGCTAATCCCCAAGAACAATGGAGCGGGAACGAAAACTGCTTTTGATTGGTGGAGAATCGTCGGCTGGCAGAATATCGAAAGGAGATTGGCTGATATAAATAGATCTCAGAGTTCCAGCTTCACAGATTTGTGAAGTGACTACATAGAGCTCACATTGGGCAGCTATAATTAGCGCACGAGTTTTAGAAGACCCACTCGCTCCGTTTCTGACTTGGGCGTAGTGGGCCTTCGGGAAAACTAATATGCGAATGCTTACGTTTACATATACTATAGTACGAAGCATCAGATGTATTAAATATTACATATAAATCTAAGGTTTTTCTAAGAAACAAAGACTTTTTTAAGTAAGACCTGTACATCACGTTTGTTTCTTATATGTAAAGGTTTTACGAAAGAAGTTCCTATGTTCCCAAAAAGCAGTATTTTCTCTTGATTATCAGCATACATTATTATGCACCTGTCATTATTGGTTAAAGTTTTTGTCGAAATTATAGTGCGTAATTTGCGCCAATTACCGCAATGTTGCAACTTCAGCAGAATCGCCGCCCACCATGAATTAGAACAATAACCACAACAACACAAAACAAACCAAACCTGTCCAGAAATGTATAATGTCTTCATTTTTATCTCACTTTCAGTCATCAAACTATAAGAAATGCAATGGATCTTTAGTTTTCTTGAAGTTCAAAATGTTGATGTTCCTATGCAATGAAATAATACCTCTGATTCACTTTTGGTCCACTCGTGTTCACTTTTTCTACTCGTGTTCCACTTGTGTTCACATTTTCCACTCGTGTTCACGTTTGTCACTCGTGTTCCACTTGTGTTCCACTCGTGTTCACATTTCTCTCTCGTGTTCCACTCGTGTTCACTTTTTCTACTCGTGTTCCACTTGTGTTCCACTCGTGTTCACTTTTGTCACTCGTGTTCTACTTGTGGTCCACTCGTGTTCACTTTTTCTGCTCGTGTTTCACTCGTGTTCCACTCGTGTTTTCTTTTTTCACTCGTGTTCCGCTCGTGTTCCACTTGTGTTCAATTTTTTCACTTGTGTTCTACTTGTGTTCGGTGGTGTTCGACTTGTGTTCCACTCATGTTTACTTTTTTCACTCGTGTTCCACTTGTGTTCACTTGTGGTCCACTCGTGTTCTCTGTTGTTCACTCCTGTTCACTTTTGTTCCACTTGTGTTCTCTGGTGTTCACTTGTGTTCCGCTCGTGTTCACCTGTGTTCATCCGTGTTCCACTCTTGTTCTCACTTGTGTGGTCTTATAGATCTGATCTCACCAGATAGCTAATTAAGGCAGATGTAACACGCTATCAAAGCTGAATACCTGCGGATTTCATTTTTCCAGGGGGTTTACACAACCGTTAATAAATTGGAGAATTATGGCTCGTTTTTTTCATGTCATAAGTCTTTACAGTTGCAATTTGTCTAAACAACCCCATGGTATATGTTTGCATGTATCGACTTGATATCAGACTTAGTTTGTGCTACTTTTTGTTCATACTTCATGATCATGGGCATATTAATAGGGGTAGGGTATCTTGTAACTATTGTTTTACAGGGGGTAATATCAGCGTATGCCCATTTTCATTTTCCTGTCCTTACCGTTGGCACTACAGCTTGCAACTTTATATTATTTTAAGCCTGAACTAATAGATGCCTATTCAACACTGTTCTCATGAATGTTGTAAACAAACTTCAGAAAGGCATTATGTAGTGCCTAGAAACAGATATGGGATAACTAGACGATAACTATTCCAATACAAAAGCTGCTACTTGAGAACAAACATCTTTGCAACAACAAAATATTAATATACACAAGAAAGTGCAGGGATCCTGCGTCTACAGCATGTCAAAAACATTTTCAAAAATGTTTCCATCGTCAATCTCAAAGTTATCATTTGAGCATGCAATCTCATTCTGTGCCATGTTCTCGCATGAAATGCCTCGACACTCCCCACATGCCTGCATGCACTTAAGACCATTTTTCCTGCATGTGCACTCTGCCGTTCCACATGTGTTTTTGGATGTCAATTTGCAGTTGCAATGAATTACATGCAGCAAAAAATCTGAAGCAGGTGGGTGATCTGTCATGACAGGAAGAAGAACACCCTTTTCCCTTTTCCAACCCCAATCACGAAGACGCAGAATCTTCAGTTTTTCTAAATCGATAAGCATTGACAAATTTTACAATGCACCACTATAGAGGAAATCGTGAGTTCAACCAAGATGGGTGACAGGTTGAATGTGGCCTCATATTCCCTGATCATGGTGTTTCGTATAATATGAATACAAGTGACAAACAAGCGATTTCAAAAGGTTCTACAAAGATAGTCCTGATGGCTCAAGATAAGATTGTTTATGAACAAATGGATTCAAGGCTAAGTGCGCGTTAGATTGCAGACCTTTTCTACAATGAAAGTGCAAGTGAATCACCAAACAAATCATTATCTAATCTTGTTGGTGTGTAGCTGAAGTTGAGTCGCATCCTCCCCAGATGTGAGCAAACAGGATCAGTTTCCGTAGACTTTGAGAGGCCGAAATATTTTCAATGTTCCACCACATAACTCTTTTGTGTTTAGCTTCCAAAACCTCACTATAAGTGGTACGAAAGTACGAAGTCATTCCTTCTTTCCAGTGTTGAAGGATCATAACAAGTAAATCGGTATCTTGACCAGAAACTTCCACGCTCTTCCCTTGAGAAGCAAGGTCTACAGCAACTTTGCAAATCATGACATCCGCATCTCCGTTGCTTTGCTCTACGTTTATTCCTGCGTTTATCAACGTCTGCTTTAGCAGGCAGATAAGTTGCATTTTGTTTGCTCTGTTTTTCCAGAATTCTTGTATACTAGTTGTCAAGCGCATGTCTCCGGAGGTGATACGGACATTGGATGACATTCGTCCTCCTCTTCTACGCTCATGTTCTTGAACCTTTGTGGAATCTTTATGTGTATCACCGTCAAAGACTACCTAGATAGTATCATTGCTGCAGTTGCTTTTAATATAACTCAAGTAGTTGTCGACTATCTTTTGGTACTTTGATTGACGTTCCCAATAGGTGTGATACAGCAAATCTCCTCCGTCAATCACAGCAATGTCCACTGCCGGATCGGGGAGACCATCGTCCGTCTTCAGCAGTTGATTCCAAACTTCGATTTCGCTGGCTTTCGCATTTGGCCATGTACGAAGAGAGATGCCAGCTCGGGACAAAGTTCATAGTCAAAATACTTTGTTCTATCTTCCTCATTTTTACCAGTAATGTTAGTCGACTAAACAAGACATCTGGCTTGACATGAATATTTTTTTGGCCCACGTTTACACAATCTTGTAAGCATTCCAAGGTTCTAACTTGATCCTTTCTTTTGATTGATGATGAAGTGACAATTTCGTCATCCAACCTCACTTGTATCTGTTGCCCAATATTTTCTGCATCATCGCAGTTTATTGCATCACTTTCGGTAGCAAATTCTCGAGTTGACATACTTCGAAGTTCAAAATGTAAATTCTCAAAGGGGCTGTTCACTTTAAACCACTGAATCAGCTTTTGGAGAGCCTCGTTATCTTTCTTCATTCGGCTGATCCCAAGCTCGACATGTTGTTGACTTGTTCCATGCTTCTGACTCGTTAAATCAGTCATGCTATCATGAATACTGGCACACCGGTGTGCTGTGTTAATCCACAATGTGCCTACCGATTCTGTAACCCCTCGCCCTCTTGTTAGGCCACCGCGGCTCTTAATAGATCGCATCATGACAATAATCAGTTTGCTCTGCTCTAATGAAATCCTTGACTATTTGAATGTAATCTAGATAATTTAGCCAGAGTTTTGCTGTGCGAGACACACTATGGAGTTTCATTTTAAGTATCTGTTTCTCTTCAATCGACAAAAATTCTGGAGATCGTTTGATCTTCTCCAAACCCCCATGATAATCTTTCTCAACTTCATCTATGAGTGCAAACAGCTTCTTTGTCTTTGCTGACAAAGGATGTAAATCTGGATTGCTCTCCCTGGATTGATGAAGCCAAGCATTCAGTGCGTCATTATTTTGGTGCTCTTGTTCTGGGTTATTTTCCTCATGCTCTTGTTTATCATCACTGCAAGTTTGTTGATCGAAGAACTCAGACATGAGCTGCACAGTCAAAGCTGATTAAACCAAAAAATTAGCTCCAAGAAACATTGCAATAGCTTTCCCAGAGAGCATGTGCTTAACGGACACTGCACCGTAACTTGTTTCGAGAGCAGTACTCAGATCAGAGTTTGCCATCAAAGATCCAATTCGTCCTGCAAAACTCATCAACATGTGAAAACCTCCCAACATCAAAACTATTGGCAGCTCCACAGATCGAACAATTTCCACAGCCTTTATCCAAAGTGGTTGGTCAAATGTGACCACTGGTGTGTAACTATATTGAGACTTGCAGCTTGCTGAACAATGAAACGTAGTGTTGAATATATGCAACTCATATTTTTAGGATCAAGATCGATAATAGGAAGCATGCTTACAACAGACTTTCCATATGTATCCATTCCAACGTGGTCTTGTGGACGTTTTTTTATGAAAATAAGAAGCATGCCAGAGAAGATCTAGGCAGCATCGTGAAGATTGACATGCTAGTGCTTGAATAGCTTCAAATTTAGTGAATTTTAACATAGATCGGTTGCTGCTATTAATGGCCGGTACATACTCATAGATTGGAATCTTACCTTAAGAAACTACCGCACTTGTACTTTTTCGGTCTTGGCGTGGGATTCCAGGCCTTTCCTCCATCATTTCCTGAACTGAATTCCCAGTTGTTGACACTATTATGCCTACGCCATGGAGCGTGCCCTTGCCATCAATCGTCCGTACGTTATGATTAACATTATCTGCTGACCATTGACTGAATGACCCACTCATGCTAATCTTTAAGATGTCATCTAAGCTTTCATTAGTAACAACTGACTGTTTGTACCTTAAAACTTCCTCGTAGCTTAAGCAAAATCCCAGTCTGTTAAGCTCAGTTATGAGCCATTTAGACCCGAACATATGATCGAGCTCAACAGCTGTACCAAACAAAATTGGAGGCAAAACTGATCTCGGGCGTGTGATCTATGGCCTGACCAATGCTTGCTTGTCTGAGATTGTTGTTTGTGAGAGATTCCAAGAACGCGTTCAAAAGATTTGGCAGCCAATTTTTGTTGTGTTCTCTGGTGCCGATCGCCTCATTGGATGGATACTCAGATAAACCATAGTTTGCTGGCCGCAGCTTCATTAAGATCAGTTTCCCGGCTGTTTGAATGATTCGTTCAGCTTCTTCTTCTTCAGAAGTTCTTCTGTCTTGATACCATGCGTCATTGAGAATCGTACTTGCATTTTCCTTAAAGCAAACAACATCAGCTTTTCCAGATAGTTCGGCAAAGAAGATTTCGTCCCCATACTTTTCCTGTAACTTCTTTTTCAGGTACCAAGGTGCTGCGTAAATTTGATTTGGGTCCTTGGGATCATAGGCAAGGTTTGCATTTTTTCGTACAGCTCACTTACAGAAAATAGATCTCCCTCTCTTTCTAACCATTGACATAGCTTTTCGAAGTTTTCATTCTGTACAGGATCTCGTGGCCTACCTCGGTTTGTCAATGATGGTGATGATAGCGAAGCTAAATCAAGTTTACTGCGACAGATTCGGTGGTACCGTCCTTCAACAGCTGCTAAATCAGAACAACTTGCTAGTCTTCGTTTAACTCCAATAGAAATGGCATCTGTCTGATCGGAAACTAATGCTAGAATCTTGTTGCGCGTACTGTAAGGATGCTCCTTCCTTTTGAGATTGCAAATACTCCATTTCTCGCCTTTACTGCTGCATTTTTCCATGCAAATGAAACAATGTTCTTTCCAGTTGAAATCCTGCTGTCTTTCTAGCTTCTGATTGACGGCGCTTGAATGGCCAAAAGAGCTTTAATATAGCCCCGGTTTTTTAAAGGATCTGTACATAACATGCAACAGATGTCCTCCGTGAAGTCCCTGACACTGGCTTCAACAAAACTAAAATTGTCAGAAATGTGTATTCGGTTTAGTTATCTGGTTATAATGAGTTGAAACCAAAACAAATTTGGACACATTTTTCACATCGTATCCTGGTCCTTCAATATAAACAATAATGCACATACCGAACGTGCTGCAGCTCCTTCGTCTTGTCTTCATGCCTGCAAACCACACATTTATATTGCCCATCCATTTTGCTCATTCATTTTGGATCTGAGTCATACAATCTATTTCAGCTTTTTCAACTGTGAAATACATGATAAAAGTTTCAAGAAGCAGAGAGGAATAAACAAATATACAAGGATGGCACAGATTTCCTGACAAAGCTTTATTAGTATATTTTGTATAGAACAAAAATGGAACATGAGCAGAAGAACAGAAAATTTGGCACAAAATAACATCCCCTCCCCCGTCAATCAATGGTCACGTGACAACTCCCTGATAGAGACAGGGCAGAAACATTTAGGCATAAAGATGACCAATTAAAGTTGGTTCAAACTTTCAAAAAGGTACGGCAATAGTCTAACTCGTTTTTTTCGCCGTAAGAATATACGAGTATGAGGGGAGAGATGACGTTACCCCACTCACTCTCGTAACATGAAGCCGTTAAGACCAGTAACTTAGCCCTTAAAGAAAATACATTTCCCCTTGTTCCTACTCTTGAGCCTTTTTTTTTGCTTAATGTGCATAAAATTGGCATGCTCTATACCAAGAATCAGCTTGTCTATATTTTTTTGAAGGTCATGACCTTCCACGACCAGATTTGTACAGTAAAACGCTATTAGCGTATTGGTAGCTTGTGAGAAATACTTATAATTGTAAGATATCACACGCAACCAACATGCTACATGAATACCGTAATTATCTGCATGAGCGCCGGGGAGCTCATTTAATTTTCTACCTTTCGGAAAGGGCGCTCATTTGAGTGAGGCGCTCATTCAAGCCGGGGCGCTCATTACAAAAAATGCAAGCAGGTACAGGTAACAGTGAATATTTTAGAAATCATTACGGAGTGTGTGTTTGTAAACTCCCTTATAAACAGCAAAAGAAGAGTATCTCACTGAAGATAATTCTTCTCTTGTTCATCATTGTTACAAACTATCTGATTCAGCGCATACGCATATCATACATTATGAATTTCCAAATGAGCGCCCCTTTCCTGGTTTGAGGGGGGGGTGCTCATTTAAGCCGGGGCGCTCATTCAAATAATTACAGCAGGTGTGTACTTTAGGGCTATCATGAAGCGCATAGAGCTACCTGTTGTTGAAGAATGCATCCTCTCAGTGGCTACCTTCATTCTTTTGTGCATGCACAATCAGACAAAAAAGTTCTGGGATTTTACATCTTGTTGGCTGTCGTGTCATGTTTAAGTCCCATGGTATTGTCATGGAGTTTGTATGAGCAAAATACCGTATTGCTTTGATTAAACGTCCCCTTCTTGTTACCACCCCCTCTACATGGGGCGTTTATCAGAGGAATACTAATTAACACATGTAAAACTACCACTACTCCATCATCATTTCATGGTTTCGTGGTTTTATTTCGTACCAGAATGTGTAAATATATGTGTAAAGAAAGTGTAGAGACGATGTGGGAGATTAATATATTGACATGTAATCTACTGTACATGTCATTGATGAATAAAATTTATGCATCAGAAAAAAAAGAAGAGTTTCACAAACATATGATAGACGCCCTTATCTTTTAAACTCCCCTTTGAATAGACGCCCACCAAAAAGTCCAAAAATTCGATATCCCCCGGGCGTTAAATCGAAGCGTTACGGTGCGGCAATACTAATAGATGCAATTGATATGAACGTAATAACCTAAGCTGGGCTGTTGATTCCAAGAGTATTGCCTCACCCCGCCCCGGTCCACTCCCCCAAACCCTCTTCCCATTTCCACTGCTCAGGAGTGTGCCCGGCAAGTGTTCATTACACCTTGGGTCAGTCAGGCAGTTGCCACGTGCATAGCATGCCACTGTGATGGGAGAGAGGAGGAACGGTATTGTGATCGCATCAGATCATTCCTGAAATTTATGCCCACGACTGTAGCAGATGTAGAAAAACGGCAAGGACCATCAAACACAGAACTTTTATTTCAAACACACTGAAAAGTACCATTTCCTTATCACTGGTTGGGCAAACTCTAGAAAGAAGGCAGTGCACAGCTGCTTTGTCCAGCTGCACATTGCAAAAGTCGCAAATTGTTTAACCTATTCTATGGGAGACGATCTTTTCGACATTTTAAAAAATACATTGGAAGAACTTACATGCTGCGACCGAGAAAATCAAAACAAGGCAAAATATTCATTGCGACACGTCTCAATTTTGAGGCAGCTGTTTTAGTGGCTAAGATGCAAACACGAGATATAACTCACTCTATTTTACTCGAATCCCTTGAAAGAGAATTTCTTCGAACAGCAGAAACATTCAAATTACAGAAAATATATCATCATACGGGTCTCTTTGGCTGAAAACCAGTTCGAATGATGGAAAGACTTTAATGATAGGAATTCCTGGAATTGAGAGAGACCCTAGTTTTGGGTGTCTGATATAAGTCTCATTTTTGGTATCGTTTTTTTGTTGGGTTCCAAATTGTTTGGGATATTTTTGCAATAAACACTCTGGTAAACGAGTTCGAAATTTTGGAATGTCGAGCATGTCGAGCATGTGCTAATGCCCTCAAAATGGATGTATGAAATCCCTTGGTTGCACATCATGGATGTATAAAACTATGCATTTTGTTGCCATGAATCAAAAGGAATGCACGCGCAAGAAAAATAAGTTTCACTTGGCGAGATCAGCTCAGAGTTTTTATGATAACTTGTGTCTAGAACTAGACCTGTGTCCCCGGGATAGGGGGGGGGGGGGGGGTGTTGGGTGGTACTTGACTTGTAAAGTGACGCGGACGTGCGGCCCCTGAATCAAATATCGCCCCACGTTTAATGATGCATCGTGAAGTACTACCAAGCAGTTACACCATCAATCTTGGCGCCGCAGGCAAAATTTTGGTAATATGAGTGTTTCAGCTCATTTCCAAAAATTTTACTAAAACTGTCAGACACGATTCCATTGTGTCCTACATCCCGTTCGGGACATAGGTGACGGAAGAAAATAGCTTTGCAAGACAGTTTGATGAGTAACTACAATCACTCTAGGGTCTAAACAATAAAAGTCAAATAATGACGGACCAGCAATCGTCAGCACACAGCTATGAACAACGACATACAAATGCAGTAAGCAAAATAATCATATTTTCTCGATTGACTTTGGACAAAGGACCAGCAGAATTTTTTTGGTTTACTTTCCACACTTTTCAGGGTTCATCATCATCACGTAGTATGTTTTAAGGCGTAGTGTTTCATAGTATTACTGTCCTGGTGTGTAAGAATAACGAAGGTACATTATATTTGCAATAAATCAGTAGGTTTTGCCTTTCATAGCACTCTCCTGTTTGATTTCCTTGGCCACCATTCCGTTCTAAATTTTTTAAATTTTCGGACAATCATTACCAAAATATCTTTGCCAAACTGATTCTTGTGAAGATTTACGGCAATAACTGCAGCTTTGACGTAACATGAAGGATTACATAGGATCGAATATATATTCAATCAATAATTCCCATGATGTCAAGCTCTGCATGCTGCATGGTTTATTACTGAGGTTGCAAAATGTGAAAATCAACTATGCAAACACTGTTGGTAAGTTGTTGCCAAGTCTAGGGAAAACTTAAGCAGGTGGTACCCCTCGGGCCGATTTACGTTGTCCTTAATCTACGAGAGTAAATTTCAAAATGGATTGACCTCAAAATCAAAACAGCTCTTTGTTCGATACAATAAGCCAGAATATTCCAACTGTTTCGTCGGCTTCTAAAAAGTAAACAAAATATGTCGTAGATTTTTTCGCTACCACTTTTCATCTACGACGCAAGCGTTAGCCGTTCGGACGTTGAAAAACAGCGTTCCCGTCGTAGATTTTAATTTCGCAACCTCACTGTTGTCTCTCCTGCGCGTAAGGTATCTTTTGTTGCCAGGCTTGCTGCATGGCTTATAGTCTATCCAGTGCGTAGGAAAATGTTTATTGCTTTTTTGGTAGGGGAGGCCGGGGAGAGCAGCAGAAAATGTAAATTTCTATTAAATCGGCAATGATTGGTGGGATTTAAGTGGTCTTATTGAAATCATCTAAAGCAATTAGTTGTCGGATGGTGACGGTAAATATTCCTCGTTAACTCCACGTGGCTCCAAATCAGAGAAATATTCATGTACTCCGGAGATCTGCAATGTAAAGACGCTGTATTAATACGTAGATGTGATCAGTTCTTCCATGGACGTATAATTTGACTGGACTACGAACGAGCTCTGCCCACTTGCTGCTCCTATTCAATTTTCAATTGTGTCG
>JAOBRC010600786.1:0-10945 GCA_027575255.1 Scolionema suvaense
AGGAAAGGGGTGGGGACTGATTTTCTAGGGGGTTGACACCATGGAGGATGCTATGCACATGCAAAAATATGCAGCAATAGCTGTTTTTTCCAGTAAAAAATCTTAGACTAAGGGGCAAAACCCCCCTGTAATTTTAACCATTAATGCAATGGTGACCAACACTCCAATAAATGTATTGTTGCAAAGGTTTTAGAAAAGGTATTAAACAAGAGTAAGCCATGTCATACAGCTAGCAGAAATAGGGAAATCATGAAATCAGCTTACCTTTCTCTGGATAATCATATTAGCAGCTTCAATAGCTTTCTGCATAGAGGACTTCTCCCCAGGTGCAGCGCGCTGCATAGACGGACCCACATTAATCACAAGAGCAATTGCTTCTTGCTGAAAGGAACAACACCAAATTTATGAAGGTCAACAAGGATCTACCTATGGTTGCAAATGAGATTAAAGCTAAGATTGACATAGGAAGCGCAGCAAAAAAATTCTCCTTTCGATGTGAAGAGACCATAATGGGCGGGTAACAATCTAAAAGGGCGGGTATGATAAAAAATCAGCACCTTCCATCCTATATTGGACTTCGCTTAAACTCTCTTAAAAACATTCCTGTTTCTTCTTTTTTTCCTACCTTGTTTGTATGACAAATAATTCGTTGATGTTCACTATATGGTTCGACCCATGTTGGAAAATACTACACCCTAAGTGAACAAGACCATTCTTAGATATGACACATGGTCTATAAAATAACAATAAATGCTACAATGCTTTGGACAAAGAATTAACAAAAATGATTAATAGACTTGAATTATTTTAGAAAATCCTATAAAATACATTAACCACGACATTTTTAGACGCTTTCCTTTTTGGACAAAGACTGTGTCTGAAAATTTAACTGTGTCCGAATATTTTCGACGCCTATCAATATCAGATTTTCAATAAGAAACAAAAGCGCAACCTCCAGACTTGGCATATTTCTTAACTATTTATCAAGTCTCTGCTGATTTTCGAGGTTTTCAAAGGTTAAATGTCGCAAAAAAACCCCATCGCAGAGAACAACGTTTTTACAAGTTACAAAAATGTGTTCCTGCTAATTTAATAAACGAGTTCCAGCCCTTATATTTGGCTATAAATGCTGAGCAGAACAGTTTTAACTGGGAAAAGTCGAAGAATTGTACAGCATTCAGTTTACCAGACACATTGAAAACGGCATGAACTTGTGCTCCGTCGGAGAGTGTCCCTAACAAAATATAACAAAACCGATTCACACCAATTGGTTACTAGGATTGTACTACCATCTTCGAAGCATGTCACAAACCATTAAGAATTCGACATGGATTGCATACCAAATGCTCTTACTGTAGAAAACTCGAGGCAAAGGATCCCTTCGTGAACTTGTAATGAGATATTGTATTCTGTGTTTGAACAAATTAGGTGAAAAGAGTGATTTCCTTTGTATCTTAGGTCAAACAGTATGTTATTTATGGATTTCGGACGTAAGTTTGGGGTAAAAAAAATTGTCCGAAATGGTCTGAAATTTATTGAGAACAGTGCGAAATTTTTTTTTGTCTGAAAATAAAATGTCCGAATTATTTTCGTCTGAAAATTTTCGTAATTAATGTACCCATTTGCGGTCACGTATAACCACTTGCAGGTTGGACAAATATCAATTCAAAAATCTTGCTCCATCATGTCGCTTTGATACCAAATTTTCAACTTCATGCCAAATTTCAGAGCGATCGATCCATTGAGCAGTTATAGAGAAGGTTCGCCATAAAACAGACATCACCATAATATGGACAAGCTGAAATTTTCACGCAGACCATCAACATATGGGGGGTGGTGCCCCTTTGAAGGGGAGGGCAGAGGGCATTTTTGAGGGGGGCGCCCCGTCAAACCATAAAAAATACCACATTGCTCATGCGGAACAATAGAAAATTGCACACTATTCTTTGAAAAAAAGTGCTGATTTAGTGTACATGTATTGTGCACGCAAAAAACACAAAAAAGCATGATAATTCATGCAAATTTAAATGACTTTATTAAATAAACATCCAAAAACTGATGACAGTATCTGATCAATTTTTGAAAATTTAGGAAAGTCATGGGAGGGGGTGATTTAATGGGGAGAGCACGGGCCATTTTTGGGATCATGGGGGGCGCTGAAGTGGGTGTCATACATTGGTTCAATACAACAAACATAGTAAAAATTTGAGGAAGAAAATTGTTTCGTTGGCTACCATGACTATTACAGAAAGTATTTGAGGAAAAAGTTCGGCAATGCAATGTCACACATGCAAGTTATGACATCACCAAAAAAGACAAAAAAAACACACAAAACTAAAAGTTTTGGCCTGTAGCGAGCATCTATAAAAAACTTTTGATAGCCAATTTATGGAGGATGTGTGTGCCGAAAAAACTACATTTAGTATCTACAGCATTTCTTCTTATGGTGCATGCACTTCGCACAAAATAGCCTGTAACAGGTGAATGAAATAAAATTAATCTAGAGTCGCTCGTATTTTTTCTGTGAACCTATTGTCTATCACCGACAGCAGTTGTTTTCTTCGTCCGATAAACGATTGCTTCACAAAGTTTTGTTTCGTAAAGACCTTGTAAACGCTCTGAATCAAAATTATTGATTCCATTGCCAATATTTTGCTTGCAGAGCCCGAGACATGCTCAATTTTTTTACCAAATGCTGAGTAATTATTACCTGGAACGAATATGCCAAAGAACACGTGACAATACTATTCCACAACCTTGTAAATACCAATTAAAGTTACCATACTTTTCACCGAAGTCTATCCCACCTTGCTTACTGCAAACGCCGAATATGCTGATGAGTCTCATGCATCACAACGAACTACTATAAACCAATCATGTGCTCAAGAAAGTCAGCATGCAACCAATCAGATGCCGCACATGTCACTTGTGAAGCAGCAGGCATGATCACAGAGTTCAAAGCATTCCATTCAAAAGTGCATTCAGGCTGAGCATCAACAATACCTAGCAGGTGTACAGCGATCAACAGTCACATTGAAAGCGCGTATTCAGCAAAATTTCTATTATTCTCTGCTTCTGAAATTATTAGAGCATCTGCAGTAGAGGGAAGCAAGAGTGTGACATGGCGCGGGAAACTGGAGTATGGTCTTAAACTTTGCTTGCTTATATCTTGCGATGGAAGCATGATTTGAAGCTGAAATTTTATATTTGAGTACTATTTGTGTGACTGTAGGTGCTGACCAAGTTACATGTAAGTTGGAGAATGCGAAAAATTTACCAAGTTTCCAGCTGCACCACCTTAAAAAAGGTATGCCAGAGGTCAAGAAACAATCCTGCAAATGAGGCTAGTGGCATCAAAGCTTCAGATTGAGAGTACAGCAACTCGAGATGTAATACAAGGGGTCCACCTGGAATTGGCTGCGCAACTCAAACCTCCACTGTATCCACAACAAGCTCCTAAAACAAGGCTACGTGTCAAGCCTCGTGGGGTTACTGCAATCATCTTGAACTTGTAAATCATTCAAAAACTATGTGCCAGGCATTCCAAAGCAAGCTTAACAGACTCATAGAAATGAATCATTGATTTCATGGTCTTTGCCATTGTCAATGGTTTTTCCAATTGTCAATGGTCTTTCCCATTATACTCAACTAGAGGCTCTTCACACCATCAGCATGGTACAAATGAAATTCTGAGAGGCATATGACAGATATGGCATCCCAAAGTGAGCTAAATAGGCATTTTTCTCACATCGGTAAATGGCGCAGAAGAATAACTTGTTCATGACATCATAAAGCGGTATCGCGATGACACAGTGCAAGAGAGATGATAGTAACAGACAAAATGCCTGATGAACTAATCCTTAGGAGAATAGCTCCAGCCATGAAGGCTCCCATTACGAGTACATCGCAGAAACTATAGAGATCTGATTGGTACTGAGCTCCTTGAGGACTTGGAACCACAAGAAGGATGATAAATTCAACTGGCGGTTGGGATCTGGTGCGGGCCCTTGAGTAAGCATCCCTACCTCCTGCAAAACACCAGCTAAGTCCTCTGACACCATCTGCCCAGACATCTACCATGCCGTAACACACAACCAAGAATTCTCCACAAATCGTATCGTTATTGCCTAGCATAGTCCACGAACACAGAGCCCAGTGCTTAGAACAGCCCTTAGAAAGGGTATGCCAGAGGTCCCAAAACAACCTTGCGAATGGGGTCGGCAGCATTAAAGCATCAGAATGAGAGAACACCAAATCAAAATGTAATGCCAGGATTTACAACCCAAATTGGTTTTCCCACTCAAACCTCCACTATATCCACCATAAGAACCCAGGCCAAGGCTATGCGTCAACCCCCGATGGGCTACAGCAATCATCTCGAACTTGTGAATCATTCCAAAACCATGAGCAGGCATTCCCTAGCAAGCCTAGCAAGCCTAACAGACCCCACAGAAACTTTGATCCAATGATCTTTTCCATCCTCAATGGTCTTTCCCAGTGTCAGCTAGCCTTTCCTAGCAGTCGCACATATATGAAGCATGGATACAGAATTACCAGTTCAAAGGTATTTTGTGCTGCACAACCTTGTAAGTTCCGAAAAAAATAACAGACAGATAGACATGATCCGTATAATGGCCAACCGTCTCTATCCAGGAACAGGCATTGGTGACAGTAGAAAAGACAGGCACTTCTCATCATACATGATACTTCAACTGAAGTATGCGTCCAATGACACAAGCTTGCAAATTTAATTTTGAAAACAGACACTCCAGGAATTTCATGTAGACCAACTGAAGCGAGGTTCAAATCCACAATTCAAAAAGATCAAGTTCACTTTGTAACCAAACAGCTCCCTTGTGGTGGGAATAGATTAGTCATTTTACACAGCACCAGCTACACAATGAATTGAATGTGATCTCAATATAATATCGAACCAAGCAGCTATGGTAGATTATCAATAGGTAACACAATCATTAATTTGGTTGCTGCAGTTGAGTTTCAAGCTGGAATCGGCCACTGTTCTTCTCTGCCGAAAAAGATTCTGAGAAATTTCTGCGCATCTCAAGTTAATGAAATTTAGGGCAACCAGCCAGCGGACGGTTCGAAAGATAAAGCATTAACACAAAATCAATTGTGAAATACGTTACTAAGAGTAGGTTGTTAGGATTGGAGCACATCACGCTCCAGAGAGTAAAACTCTACAAGTTTTACAGGTTATGACATCTGTCGATGACAAGAACAGGTCCAAGCAAGAAAAAGAAAGCAACAAATTGACAAAACCAGAAGGGTCGGAATTCAAAAATCTCACACAGCCTTCGTGTGGAGAGAAGGGCTGCACATATGATTTCAGCAATTTGTGTAACCTTCACGTCGGTATTTGAGTTAAATCACAAAAAGACAACCATATTCTACTATCACAACATACAGACTAGGCAGGTGCAAGTTGATGCAACAAATAAACAAAGCAGTTAACTAGCAGCACATTCAATGTAAAGCTTATGAAAGATATCAAAATAGTAGTAGGTCCGACTTCTGTACGCAAAGATTTACCATGATAACTTAAGAAAAATCAAATCAAAACATAATGAAATTTGACATATGTATACTTACTGGCACCGCCATTATTGTAAGTGTTGTCGTCAAGTCAATGCACTGTCCACATCATGTGATACCAATTGATTCTGAGCAAAATGAATTCTTTCAGATGCTACATCAAAATAAGAAGCTTCTACGCAGCCAAAAAGAATTATTTTCTGCAGTCGAGAAACACCACCTAAGCAGGGTTTTGATCCAAGCACTAACGTTCTACACCGCTTCTTGTTGGATTGAGTTTTTTGGGTCATCAAAGCAAGTGAGCGAAATGAAGCTGCCTACCTTAAGGGGAGTTTTTGTGTCGTTTAATTTTTTGCGAAATTCAGAAATCCATGCAAAATTCATAAAATTGAAGTTTCAATCTGACCAAAAGCAAACGCAATTAATTTTTTATCATTAATCAATAAAAATGTGTTCAGGGTCCTTTTTCTCTCAATTCAAGTATCGATAACTTTCTCCTATACTTTCATTGATGCACATTCCCTAAATTACATCCGCACATTTTCACTGCAAATCCCTGATTCACAAAAATAAATTCACACAAAAATTGATCCCCTTAAGGTAGTGTTCCAGGTGCAGGTGTAGGGGGAGCTGTGAGCACCCCTTGTGGAAACCAGGGCAGAGCCCCAGAAGCCATGGCGTTTCGAGGCACTCATTTCTATAAAATGCATCATTTAACGCATTAAAAGCCTTTGAAAATGCTGATCTTATCAAATTGTTTCATTCAAAATTAATTACGGGTTCCTGTGTGACATGTAACTCATTTCTATCGCAAAATGTATCACCAACGTCAAACTTTCTCACTCAGCAATCTTCAGATCTACTCAGTTGTTCTTCTATCCCGTGTAATCAGCCGCGATCGTAAGTATGTGGGAAGATATAATGGCCTGCCTTATGTCACTAGGCATATAAAAACTTAGGATTCAATAAAGTTTCTGTTGCACTTGAACTTTTCCGCATTAATTGCTGCCCAAGATATGGCACATAACAATCTTACAAACACAAGGTTTGGTTTCACACATGCATACAGGTTGTTGAGAAAGTTGCAGGAGCTAATAGTTTTGTTTTTTTTTTGCAGGCCCCTCTGTCGCTTCCAGTAATTGAATTGAGTTTGCTATCTCTCATTGTTGATATATGGATCAAGGGAGTTCCTTTACACATCCTCAAACTTCATCACTGTGGTATTTTTTAGGAGTGTAATTTTCTCCTCCAGATTCAGTTTTTCAATTCAGATTGAGTTTTATCCCTTCTGCTAAACCGTGTGGAAACATGCTTCCATAGAACACTGGAAAGAAATTTTAATTCCACAACCAAGACAAAAATTTCTTGTGAGCAAAAATAGTGCAAAGTTCGCAGATGAGCTATTTTCTTGCTATGATTTCATTAAAGTCACAGTGACACAGAATACTCTATGCATGACAATGCTTAAGTATAATGAAGCTTTATAGCAATAACTAATTACATCACTTGAATGTGAAGTTTCAAGCCAATAAGTGACTATATGATACGCCCCCTTCTGAAAATTGTTGCAATTAATATTCAAGTCAAGCACGCACAAAGATCTGAGAAAAATAAGAAACCAGGTCATTATTTCGTCAAAACGCTCATGCTTTCTTGAGATATGTCACTATAAGTAAGTATTAATTATGCATGACATCATACATGAAGGCTGATAATAAGTTCACTTTTATATTAGTTCTACATAGAGTGAATTTAGCGCAGAAGGTTGGATTTTGCTTCAATAATTGTTCAGGTGCAATATGCTACACCACAAAATTTTGTAATTTGCTTATGTACACAGTTCCTACGAAAACCATGACCCTTAGAGATTTTCAAGCATGATGTCATAGGTCCCATGTTTTGAGCTATGGGAAATTTCAAGTGCCCCAAAATAGAGCCTAATCAGCACACTTCTTAATAGTCTTCATCACATCCACGGTTAAGATAAGAAGAATACACAACATCTGCTGTGAAAAACGCTATGAAAGAATATCGTTATCGTGGAGAAAAGAGAAATTGAGTTCTGGAAGATGACTCAACACTTTCATCCATCACCGAGTCAATGTTCTCTGCCGATGACAAAGACAGATAAAGAAGACCAACCGATAACCTACAAAAAGAGGAGGAGAGCTTGGGGCAGTTAACATGGCAGCCAAATACAACGCATCTGTTCACCTATGCAGGAGCTAGCTTTTCTAGTAGTGAATCCATTACAGTAAGTCATGTTCAATTTCTGCTCGACAGTATGCTATTTCTAGACACATAAGTTTGCACAAGATAGTGAGTCAGTTGGCATGCTACTGCAAAGTATTTACGTAGTACCAAAGTAGCACCTACATCTTCCTTCTACAAAATTACAAACAGAAGAAAAATGCTTCGCAATTAAGAAAAAACTGAAAAACTGCCTTTTGTGATTGGCACATAAAAATAATCTAAGAACACATGCAGTCTGCATCCAAATAAGGCAGAGACTTATTTGCCAACGACAAACAAAGTTCTTGGCAACTATTATGTCACATCATCATCATGCAGAAAAATATAACGCAGGCCAGCGAAAGATGGTCATGAGGAATCATTGCTGAAGATGTCTTGTAGTGGCAAGACGAAATATTCAGAAGATGATTTAGTTAAACAAACTTCTGGTGATACCCTTTTGTGTCAGGACATATACCCATACCAGATTATTTTAATTCATCTATTATTAACAGTGAGCTAATAGAACTTCCGGTCATGTGATTCAGTCTGAAGATCTTGCAGTATATACACCATTTATTATGCAGGCCTCAACTATCCAGGGGCATGCTGGCATGTGTGTCCCTATTCCATCCCTGGTTTATTTCCAGGGACCCTTTTCTTTGTGTTCCACATCACAATTCAACTTTGGTCGAATTCTCAATACTTGAGGCAAGACAGCAAGTGCATGATGCAAAGATGTTGATTACTCACTTCCCTTACTCGAAGTATTCCAAGCTGAAACATGCCAATTATTCATAGCTTCTGCCTCATATTTATCATATGAGACTAAATTATCCCCGCCACCGCCCCACTCTATAAAACTTACCATCATTACAGTATCTCGCAGTTTCCATCGATTCGATGCAAAGCACATTTGAAAATACTGCACTTGTGCTAGTCCTTGTCACTACCTGTGCATGGCTGATAAATCAGGCCCCTCTCGGTACGCGTACGGGGCTCAATGCATCCTGCAAAAAATTTCGTGTACCAGGCAATAGTTTACGGACTCAAAATATCGTGCCACAATCATTTTGGACAGCCCAAACGTGTAATGAATATCTATTCATCACATTTAGCGACTTAAGCGCAAAACATATGATCTGGTATAATCAAATGGATTGGATCGTGCAAGCACAAAAATTTGTACAATTTTCACTTGTTTGGATCACGTATTTAAAAGTTGAATGATCTTAAACTTTGCTAGCTAATTGGATGAACATAACCTGGGACCAGAGTTTTGCTTCCTCTACACTGGACCTTCGGGCTGTTAACCATGTAGAGAAAAAGAAACTCTGGCCATATTGGACACAAATTCCTTGAAACCACCAATACAAAACATTCCAAGCCAGCATGTATTCTTGTTTCTATGCACACAGTGCGATCGCTGATGAGGCACATCCTCCTCTTTAATGCAATCTATCAATAATTAGTTTTTAGCTTCTTCAGAATTCTCTAGAGTTTCTTGGAGGTGCCATCACAATAAATATCATCACGCCACACCAGAAGCTTATTTCCAGCACAGGATAAGGACAGGCATCCCTAATGTGGTTAAAGAGCCGATGGTTCCATGGTAGATGATTGCAGCTTACTGTATATGGCTCATCAGCATTGTTTCCAGCACACCTGTGCAGAACGTGTGCTCAGGGCGTCATTGCAAGCTGCATTTCTCCTGTGCAATAATTGGAAATAGTATTTGCGGCACGATGCCTGTGAAGTTTTCTTTGCATTGAAACAAATGGGAGCAATAAATTGGGTCCTGCCTTCCGCAGGCTTAACAGGCTTCTTAGACTATTCCTTAGAACGATCTTCAGATACCAATCAGGCCAGCACATTAGACAGGAAGGTGTTCCTTATAAATCTCCAACATACAGAAGGTAATGCATTAGAGTCATAAAACAGGAGGAACAACTAGCACTACTGGGCTAGGTTCTCCTCTTTGTTTTATGTAAAAGCCATTTTTGGAGCAGTATTGGACTCCACAGGTGGAGGTTGTCTTAATATATATGTAGACAAATTTAATCTTCTATCGGTGACATGTTTATAGATTACACTGTTTCATGCACAGACACTCTGGATACTCACCTTCAGCACATACAGAGGAATTGATAACAATGAATGCGTTCTCTACATACTACCCACCAAACTGTAACCTGTGAAGTCCTCATACATTTCATCAGTCAGATTTGTGGCAGGCTGTATGCCAGAGTTGTGTTATGTTTATCAGAAATAATTTGGCTAGCTACCGTAGAGTTCTCAGTTAGTCAGTCTACTTTATCTACCAGTGTGTCAAACAGTGTCTATCACTACATTGGATGTGGAGCTGCTTGTCCAAGAGGTATCCTCTCAGCTGTTACTGTCTTGAGGTGGCTAAAATTTGGACCAAGGTTACTATTCATTGTCATCCTATCCAGCATGCAAGTTGCTTATTTCAAAAACAGAATTTTTCTGTATAGAAATTTTCGTGATTTTCCTAAACTAGTCATTAATTAACTTCCATAAAATTCATGAAAATTCCCGCAATCACATAAATTGCAGAGAAGAATAGGGGAGCAACAGCATGTTTTCAGGCAATGGAGCTGGAGAAGAAATAGACATTTGTCTTGAGAAAGAATATACTATTTGGCACATAGTTTAGAAAAGACAATATGTGGGGAAGACTATGTGCTAGGCAGTACTGATAAACTTCTCATAGGTTGATGATGCGCCAAGCAAACTTTAATTTAAAGGGTTGTGTGGTGTGTGGAAATTTGAGTTTCAGAAAACTGCCCTAATATTGCACAAATTTCTATAGTCCACTCTCAGCTGAATTGGCTTTCCCCAAGATTGAACAAAATGGTCTCTCCCATAATGGGAAACTCTGACAGAATTGAAATTATACATATCAGTGAGTATAACACCTTATAATACCAGAGCTATTATGCACATAACATGGTCACTGCCAAAAAAATCAATTAAGAGTAAAGGAGACATAGGAAACAGAAGAAAAGGCTTTTACTAAAATAACATAATCTTTTGCAGATCAGAATCAGGAATTAACGTTGCCTTTGTCAGTGTTTGATAGCTTTTCATCGGCAGGTATATTCGAAGGACAAACTACAGGTGTACAGTCATTCTTATC
>JAOBRC010600897.1:0-18031 GCA_027575255.1 Scolionema suvaense
CTATTCTTTCAGCGTCATAAATAATATTTGTGGTTAGGTGAAGTGCCAGATGGTTAGAGTATATGCCCTGCCTAAATAGATCTTCCTAAGAAAACAGTTTGCAGTTCATTGCATGCTGATGGGGATTTGTGAAAAGGTCTAACAACACGTATGGAAGCTACTACTAGAAATCGTTGTTAGTAGATGCCACGCTAATTTCGCAATTTATGTAAACAAAAACAAAAACACAGGTCATATCTACGCATAAACGCAGAGTATTTATATGCAGCTTAAAACTCCAGCAACAAAATTGTAGGTCATCAGCAAAAGCATGTAAGATCTAGAGCACACAGGTTTTCTTCTAACACGGAGCTAGGTGATGTCCACGGCGAACATTCACTGCAGGCACGTAACAACCGATCGGATTAGTCACTTATAATTGGGCCACCTAAATTCCTCCAATCTCTGATGCTGGTATTGAAATCTGCATTCTCTACAGCTTTCCCACACCAAACAAGGAAAAAAAATGTACTTTTTTTACGGACAAAGTCATCAAAGTACAGCTGAAGACAAAAGCAGCAGAATAATGAACCCCAAAAAATAGCAAATATGATTACTCGGCCGGACGATCCTGCAACAAAAAAATTTTTGAATATGCCATAATAACTCTAGTAAACACACAGGCTCTGAATAAAGTTAAATATCTTGGAGAAAACCTGAGAATTTTCACAGAATTAAGATATTGTTAGCAAAGACCACATAGCTAAAATTCATGATCCAATACCTTTTCAAACTTATCGTAGTAAAACAGATCCTCAATATCTCTGGTCATCAGATACGCATCAGGATCTCTGTGGCCATAGGCGATCATCAGACACAGAAAGAGATACAAGACGTACATAACAATCTCCAAGATGACATCTACCATCTTTGCTTCATACAATCGTCTCTTCCGTTGCTGAGCAACAAACTCTGCAGACGGAGGCTCTGGTCTGGTCGAATCATGATGATGAGGATCGTATTTTGGAAGTGATGCGTCATTGTGCCAATCCACAGATTTGAAGTTGAAGATTTCTGTTTCGATATACTCATCCTGAATCTTCCGTATGAGTGCAGTGATCAAAGCAGCAACAACGATTACCTAAACGAGAAGAGATGCTTCTATCAAAAACGAAGAAAATAAAATAAATACTAGTTCACATGTTCATTAACTTAGGCTTCCTTCACCCATTCACAGTCATGTGTATCATCAGAATTCTTTAAAGGAACTGCCTCCGATAAGTTTCCGAAAAAAGAGTTTGAGATTTGGAGCTAAACAGATCTGTTATGATGCAACAACACCGAGAAAATAAACAGCTTGCCTGTAAAAAGTTCTCGTGATCAACTACCTTAAAGGGCTGAAAGGCTGATTTTAGAAGGATTATAATGGGATTTGAATTTAAGGTGGAATGCAAATTTCAGGAATTTGGCACAAAAATAGCCGTGTCTTCCTGATGATAGAGGATTTAAAATTCTACCAGGTACACTTTCATTTTGAACAGTTAACTAGCAACATCAACAGAAATGGTTTCCATGTGAGCACGAAGCACTTGCTATTGCAGCAGGAATAAATTATTCCATAAATTCTATTGGACACAATCTTTTAAAATGTAACCGTTCAGGAATGCATCTTCCTCGATAAGACATGATGTTTGACACAGACAGCATAGTTGCACCATATATCTAGAGAGATGGTAATTATTTAAAACCTATGACACTTCTTTTTTCCACACAATCTTCTATTGGCTGCTAGACTTTGCATTATTGACAGCACCAAAGGCATTAGGTTGAAAACAACTGCTACTACTAAGACTTTTATTCTAACGTTTCTTAGTTAGTTAAGACATATCAATGAGACTAAAAATTAGTAAAGAATTGCTTCAATAATAGAGAACGATACTAACCTTGATTGGCTGTCCGATCAAAACATCCTCAAATACACCAATGAAGAATGAAATCAGCCACTGCTCCTGGCCTTGTCTACCAAAACTCAAACCATAGAGTAGTGTGAAGAAGCCGGAAACAAGCGATATCGTCAAACATACAAACCAAGCAATATAGACCACCCAATGAGGCCAATACGACATATCATCAGAGAGTTCAAAATACGTTCGCGATGAAGGTTCTACTGGACTCAGTAATCGCGCAGATCGTGCACGCGCTGATTGACCTGATCTCAAAGATCGTGCTGATCGTGCTGATCGTGCTGATCGTGCAGATGTAGCATAGCCAATTGAATTTCCATCGACAGCATCTCCACTTGCTGCTGGAGACACGCGATCTGAAATAACGAAGAATAGTCGAAAAGTCGATGTACTGGTGATGACCTTCAGCTTCGATACATAACAACATTCAGAGGATCATATGATCACAAGCACATCTCAAGAAACGGGAGACATGGATTGCATAAGGTGTGCCAAAAATATTACACTAGAAATAAATTACAGCCTTTTTTAAAAGGAAGTCAGATCTTTGAGTCCTTGTTTCACCTTTCATATCGCTAGACAATGAATCTTTTTTGTCTTGTTGCAGCAGTCACAAGACTACTGCAGATCATAAGCAATGTATAATGCTGAAAGGAGATACAAGATATTCCCTAAATGATGCTTATTCAAACGTGGGATTCCAGATGGGTGTTTATCAGTGTTCTGGTGGAGTTGTTCTTCAATACCTGACTGAGACGTTGACCAAAGCTATATGAAACTTCTTAAAAAGGAACTTTGGGCATAAATGGCAAGCTGACATATAAACAACTATGTTTGCAAAGGTATCATTTAGATTTAACATGTATGCATCTAAAAACTAGTGCAAGTACAGTATAGCCTCAGTTTCAACTCTCTAAAAAATGCAAGGCAAGTATGCCATGTATTTATTGAAATGGCCAAAGCAGCTGTGGGAACTTTATAGCTTAATTGTCATGAGGCTGTTCTCTTCAGTCGAAATATCAATAGTCTTCAATGTCCCTGAGCAGCTCATAATGCAACACAGTAAGCATACATAATTGTGCAGTACTTATTCTTGTATTCAACACCTAACCCTAAACAGCCTGTTTCCTCAGATTGCTTGGGAAAAATTTGCCAACGCCATCAAGTTTGTACACTTCCAGCCTTGGTTGACTTGATGATAGTGCAAATTTTTGGTCTCAGTCTCCTGGAATGACTTCAACTGGCTCCTGGCATACATCGAATGGTCATCAACTATGAATTAGCAAAGTTTTACTGCCTTTTTCAGCCAATTTTTCATCAAAATGAGCCAAAAAATGACATCGTTTAACAAAAACAATGAGCCACCTGCTTGTGTTACAGTCCGATAACGCGTTAGTAACACTGCCACAGTCTCGCCATTATAGCAACAGAATTTTTCGCTCGTTAGCACAATCCGCCTCCCCCCTCGCCCGTTTACGGCTAACCGAAAAAGTCCATAGCATAAACAAGTTACCGTAAACAACTAGAACCCATCACCCCTTTTATTTATTAAGAGTCGTCAACAACTAGTCTACAGCAGAAATATCATGCTCACATATCATGTGTATGATTGCATACAATTCCTTGCCTCATCACACATCAAGATGAGATCCCATTCTTTCAAGAAGTATGAGAATGCCCACATCTTTGTCTCTCAGTTCATACAGGAGAGAAGAACTATTTGAAGTACTTTCCAATGAATGTGTAAACGAAGTGAATGCATCGAATGGTGGATATGTACAAAAGCAATGTTTGTGCATCAATCATATTTTCTTCACGATTTGTCTTTTTTTAAGCCAGCCTGAAATCGTATATAGGATGTCAGAATCGTGGACGCATAAATGTACAACAGAGTGAATGAACTGAAAAAAAAAAGAATCTTACAAAAGTTCGTAAATAAAACGAAGACATTACCACAAAAATACAGCTTTTCAACATCCATAGCACACTCAGATTCATTGTAAACACACAATTAGCATAAGAAAATAGTGGCTCAAGCCAGACTAACTCAGTAGTACAATCATAAAAAACAAATAACAAAATCTTACTTGTAGTTCTTTTGTACTTGTCAGAGAGAAGAGATGACATGGATAGACTTTTCTTTTTGCTAGTAGCTGCAGATGTATCCACATTAGTCATTGCAATCATTCCCAAACTTAATGTATTTTCTAAACTCTTCGTAGTAGCTTCAATATCACGCTGCCGTTTCTCTGCTTTCTTCAGAGCGTCAGGCTTCGACTTCCGAAATAAGAACACAACAAACAAATTGATAGGAAACACAATCAGAGCAGATTGAATTCCAATCCGGACCTCCGTCCACGATATTTTAAAGCTCCCAAAATCAATTTCGTCCCCTACAGGTACTTTTTCCGCAACTCGATAAAACATGGCATTAGCAAGCATTGTTGTCAACAATATGGAGAAACAACATGACACTCGTTGAACTCGGGTAAAACTGCTCCGCAGAGGTCGTGTCATCACACTGAACCAAAGGTGACTATCTGTCAGATCTCGAGATGTTTTTGTTAGAAAAATGTTCTCAAAAGTCTTCAGCTCTTGTTCAGTAGCAGCAGGGATTATACGGGAGATCTGACCATCAGCTTGATCAACGGCAAGCCAATTATTGCAAATGAAATGTGTCTGTATGTTTTGCTCCAGGTCAGTGATGACAACGCGACTGAGATACCATGCCGGATCGTCGCCTCCATCATCGTGCCAAATAGTGATGTATTCAAGCTCTTCCAGACTCTGTAAACAAGAAAGACAATGGAGATCAAAATGCATGCATCACAGAACCATTGGAGAGACCCACTGGAAAAGAGAAAGCACATAGCAACAATATGACTCTCATTATCAGTTTAAAAGCAATGCAGGTTACAGAGAATCGAGAATTTAGAAGTTTTCAACTGAAATAATTTCAGATGTTAAAGACCAGATACTAATTTCAGCTATGTTTTTAACATCATGCATCGGGCATGAAGCCAATAAGAGAAGAAGATAAATCATACACGTACATCCTCTAAAGAAACCAAGAATGTTTCCACACTTCCTCTCTGGAACACTTTTCGTGAGCTGCTTTTCAAAACAAGAGGATTCGAATCATAATCTACTCCAGAGATGATCATTGTGACAGTGGCGGTGGTACCTGAACCTCCACGACTGCCTGTGTAAACAGCAATATGATACGTTGTGCCAGCCAGATGTTGCTGACGAGACAGGACAATAGGTCGACCCTAAAATCAGATGAGTAAACAATCACGATACTTTAAGTTCAAATGTATTCGAATTCAAGTATGAGCAACTTTCAAGAGGAGTACTGTGTAATAAAAACTAATACAGGCGCACAAATCTGAGCAGAATGCTTTTTAGATACAAGAAGGAACGTCTTGGGTAGTGGGATCTTCAAGGGTAGTGAAATAAAAGATAGTAAAGAGAAAAGTGTATCTAATCAATGGCAAAAACAAGCACGCATGCAGAATTCAATAAGTAACAGAAAAAAAATAAATAAAAATGATGAGACACAACAGCAGAAAGAAACGCAAGTTAGGCCTATTTATATATTTTCAAGCTATCCTACAACCTGTTTTAAGGCTAATGAAGGCCATGCGTCTTCTCCACAGGTCTTGAAAGTCATGTCACATGCCAAAATACTACTCACCAAAAAACAATAATATTTCAGTAAGGACCATAACAAGTCTGTAACATCGAGAATTAAGCATCTCAGCATTTGTCTAGTATAAGAGCAGTCCCTATAAATGGAACTTGCAATGTTCTCCAACCAAATGACGGTGACGGAACGATAATGAATGGTGTTAACTACTGTGCCACAAAAGCAATCAAATTTGCATACCTCAAATATGATACAAAAATACAAAAAATAGCAAAAACAATTTATTTATGGAAGGTAAATAGAAATACCTTTTCAATATCTTGCCTGTCTCTACGTCGAGCCCATATTACTCCAATAATATACAAGCCAATGACAACACAGACAGTTGATAAAAGTGCAGGATAATCGTCCAAATTCTTCAACTTTGCTAATTCGGCGCCGATATCAAGCTTATTAGGTGGCACAAAGAAATCGCTGGCAAAGAATGTCAAATGATTGCACAGACAGTGTGTCTTATGAATAGTGGTTTGGTCGGACACCTATTGGTAAAAAAAATATAGATTAAATGCAACACAAACATATCACAATCATTCAATACACATTTTTGTTTCTACAAGAACAAAGTTCATAAGAACTAAATCCTAATTAAAAGTTAAGAACATTAAGGCAAAACATTAAGGTTAGCTCTGAAAATGAGCGTTCTTATACATAAATATGTTATAGAATCAACAGAGCCATCACTCAATAGTTGACAAACAAAGTCCGAAGTCCAGATCTATAAAGCTCAGTGGACCTTTATTTAAGTAAGCACCAAATGGTTGTCTTTAACAGGCCACAACCTCACAAAAAACTCAACTGATGGCCTACACCTACGTTTCAAAAAACCAATGACAATCAAATACATTAATCCAATGTTTTCAATGGCTCCTGCAAACGTGGTTAACCACTTCGACATTGATCATAAGTTGACAAACGTTTTCATGTTTCGCGTCACTTCTAAAAGCCGTATTGCAGTATTCTCAATTTTGATAGCTTGAAGAGGTATGAGAACAAAAATGCAATCTCAACATCACAATGCAAATGCAAGATCTGTTATCTTTTTGTCAGCTTCAGAGAAGGGGAGGGGGCTGCACTATGTTTGCGCGAAAAAGGAAGCAAAATAATAAATAATACTCGATGCCATCACTTACCCGACAGCCATCACCCTGCCATTTGGTGCTACTGACATTCCAATACAAGCATCCAGTTACAAACATTTCCAAAGTTACATTCACCACCTCCAACGAGCTGTTCAATGAGTCCACATTGGCAATGCTGACACCAAAGTAAACATTAGAATGGTTCGATGAGACTGGAAAGCTGGTAAAGTTTGAAGGTTCACCACTCCCAAATGAAGCTAGTTTATCATAAGTAAGGTTGTCTGGTCTTTTACCAGCTCGAGAAGAAAGTTGCAGGTTTATTGATTGATTTCCTTGACGAAGACGTGCCATTAAATACAGACGAGAATCAGGAACAATAAGTCGAAACACAAGCATGTTTTTCATATCCAAAATTTGAGTGGCGTTGAAAGATATCTGAAAATTAGAAGCACAAATATTAGATTTGTATTGTGTCCATGTCTGAGCTTGATAGCATAAGAAGCAGCAGACGCAAACTGTGAAATTTTAAAACTATTAATACCAGGAACTATAAAGATAGCATGACAGGCAAAGGATAATATCGCATTGATTCTTCCTGGATGATACAAACAGCATTCAAACAGCAACAGAAAGCGAAAGTTTCTGATAGACTTGCTTTCAAAATCATAATTGCAAATAAAATGCCCTTGTGGACACATGAATTATCTGATAACGTACTAAGCTGTGGAGTAGTGGACTCCTGCAGATTCATTATGTCTCATGGAACACATGCTGCAGATGGCCCATAACAGCCATAGCATAATAAACATAGCACCAATGCCTGCTGACGATCACGAGAAAACAACCTAAAATGACACTTTAAAAAATAAACCGATACTAAAGCCAAACAAGCTTTTCCAGCTAGCAAATATGGTCATGATTTTTCAGATTTGCACCAAAAATTACAAAAAAGAAAGGAAAAGATCTCGAATTGTTTCTAGAGCAACTTAAAACTGCCAATTGGCTCCCAAATAGCAATGGCCAAGGCTGACAAAAGTTCTCTTGGATGTGATGCTGGTTCACAACAGAACTGCAATAATGTTGTTAACTTTCACAACAAAGATCATAAAAATAGAATGTATGACTCTTAAAATGCTCCTTCAATACAGCTTAAAACAGGTCATTTTGGGGTATCAAAATGCTCAAACCAGACATGAATTTTCTCAGATATAACTCATATTCCATGACATATGCACAATGGCTATTAAGTTTTACACCAAAAATCAGATAAGCATAAAATGGCCAGCATTGACATAAATGGTCAAGCCCATGAGGAACGACAATTTTCACAGATATGACATGAAGTCCATAAGATAACTGTCACGGTTTGCCAGTTTCACATCAAGAATTTCAAAAAAGTGAGAAACAGATTTCAAAAAATATTTGCAAAAACTTCAAATTTACTACTTTTAAAGACAAATGGCCAGCTGCAAGTTTAAAAAAAATTTCGAAAATCCATCAAGAGGATATCCAGGACAATGCATACTTGGTGGAAGGAAGATAGGGCGAACAGCCCTCATTTTCAAGGACTATTCTCTGAAAGTTGGATTTCAAAAACACAAACACTGTACCTTCCAAAGAATACAGAACAAAACAAGCAACAATAAGACTGGACTAAGGTGGCAATAAATGTTTTCACGGTATGAAAACAACTTTGTCAAGGACCTTTGATCGTGACAGCAGAAGGGCACAGATGCATAGGCATCGTTTATAAACTATTAGATTGAATTGCAAAAACAACAGGAAGATTGTCTATTGGCAACAACTAACACAAAATTAACGTAGAACTTTCATGCCTGAGAAGCTGGCGATTTCTGTGGAATTACAATTTCAACTTCCTTCCCACTTGGTAAGTCACTGATAGGAATTTCTTTCTGCAAATGATCTGTAAACTTAAAGCTTGTCACTGGACCAGTGATGTTTGCTGCAGATGTATCAAATGAATAAGGATTCCTCAAGAGGCTTGACATCTAAACAATAATGCATATACACTGTAAATACCGTACAGCGCTACACTACATGATCTTTTGGTGCAAAAGTTACACTTTCAAGTACCATGTGGTTAATCGATAATAAAAAATATATAATACTGTAACTAGCAACGTATAAAGATAATTTTCTTAATTTACTCATGTCACTCATTTACACATGCCTGCATGAATCCAGGACACATCAGGCTAAAGGCAGAAAGCGTGAGTACAGATTTGAGAGACAGTTTTCTCCCTAAAGTACATTAACGTCGAAAAATTTAACGTGCCGAGATTTAAACACAACCTAAAATCTACCAAAATTAGAAAAGAAGGGAAAATCGTCGTAAGCCCGGTTTGCCCATCACCGTCAAAGCATAGACTGCAGTCACACTCCTCCAGCAGAAGTTTCACACCTGATTTTTGTCCCAAACTTTTTTACCTTAAGCTTTTTGTCCGAAAATTAAAAATGCCAAAGTTTTCGTTCTTAACGTGCTAGAAATGACCTGCATACTAATATATTGTAAATAAAGCACACAGTTAACTCATTGCCCTACCTTCATAGAAACAGCACTGGAAGAATTTCCCGATTGCACGAATGAATAACCAGACGGCATGTTGAAGTTTCCAGATCCGATTGTTTCCAATGATTCACCTTTTGTCAGATCAGATGGTGATTTCTTTGCTACTGCTAGAGCGATGGTTTTGCTCTTTATTTTCGTGGCTGATTCTCCAAGAAGCTTGCCACTAAGAAGAATCGGCATCATATCTTCCAAAACACGAACAGCTCCTTCGGCAACATTTTTAAGCTGCATCAAAAATTCACAAAAGAAAATTCAATTATCAGTAATTACAACCTGACAACAGCGACGCATTCTTCTGCATTTTTCTGAAATTTCTTTCAAATTTAGTTAAATTTGCATGCAGTCGTACCAATTCAACTGAGACATTGGAGTAACACACATTCACAAAGTGGCAATGCAAGATTTGTTACTTTGTTTTAACGAAAATTTTGGGTCTTCTAAGCTAGCAAGTTAATTGTAAGTATTAAGTATTAGTAATGATTACAATCACACTTGAGTCAATTTTGGATATAAATAACCAATTTGCAAACCTAACAAGATTTTCCCCATACATGGCTCATGATTCATAACATATCCAGAGATGTCCCTAAGATTCACACCACAAATGACAAAAAACTGATTAAGATTTCTCAAGGTCTTTTGCAAAAACCCCAGCAAAATTGCCCTTTTTTGTCGTAAAATAGGCCACACCCAAGCCTACCAGGAGCTTCCCAAGAGATATGCAAAGGTCCATCGCATTTACTAATACTACCTTGAAGATTTACACCAAAAATGACAAAACAGATGAACCGCTCATGACATATTCAGAAAAATCCCCCAAATAGCCAAATATGGATGAGAAGCAAGCAAGCAAAACGAGATTTCCCGGAGAAATGGCACACGGTTCGTAACATATATGTAGAGTTGTGCCTAAGATTCACACCAAAGGTGACAAAACGAAGGATAAACAGTTCTTGAAATATTTGGCAAAAAATCCTGAAAATGGCCATTTTTGGATGCAAATTACCACTAGCAAGTCTGACGAGACTTCCCTCAGAAATGGCACATGGTTCATAACATACGCATAGTTGCCCCTAAGAACTACACACCAAAAATGACAAAAAACAGACATGAACCATTTGGAAAATACACGGGAAATTGTCAATTTTGTAGCTAAATTGCCAGCTGCAAGCCTAACGAGACATAGCACTTGGTTCACGACATACCCACAGTTGCCCGGAAGAATCAGACCAAAAATGACAAAAATCGGATGAACCGGTTTTGACATACATGCTTTTTTTTTGTAAGCACCAGCACTATAAGCACCACCAGCCTCGATTTCATCAAATATCTAAGCACTGGCTAATCACCAAGCTAACCTCAGGATGACTTATTTTCTCAATTAATTTCTTTTCTCTCTTTAAGCCTTTCGCGAAAAGCAGTTCTTGATTTGCTCAAAGCGCAATAATTCCACTGCTTCGTGTAAATACGGGAGTACACTAGAGTACACTCAACGCCAGTCTGGCAAGTTCACTTGAAGCCTTGCTTCAAACAATTTAGATGATTCATAGATGATTTACATAAGGACCACTTAAGCACCGTCTGAGGCTCGAATTACCCAAAATTTAAGCACCACAGAGGCTCATTTTTGATTTACTGGTGCTTATAAAAAAAAAGCACGTATCTTTAAAAAAAGTGAAAATCACCGTTTTCAGACGTAAATTGCTGAACGAGAGTTGTCCCAGATATGACACGTGGTCCATGACATAATTGCCATTGCTCTGAAGGTTCACACCAAAACATACAAAAAAGTAATATTATATGAATCTTGAAATATTTTGAAAAAAAAACACATGAAAATGGCTACTTTTAGGCATAATTCGTCACTTACACGATACAATTTTTTTCTAAAATTCTGATCTTAATTTGTTCTTTTCTTTAATCATGAATTGTCAACTTCACGCCAAATTCCAAGGAAATCCATTGAGCTGCTAGCAAGCAAAATGAGTCGGTGACATATGTATGGACAGACCTCATTTCATTGGAGTCTTCCGCTGAAGTGGGAGTAAAAAAAAAACAACAAACTATCTACTTCATGTCAACAGATCAGAGCAAAGAAAAAACGTGCATACCTCCTTAGTGGCGTTACTAATCTCCTGCACTGTTTCAACTGCATCTATATCTTGCTGCAAACTCTCCTCCACTCCTGTTCTACCTGATATCTCTCTGTAAACACTACCTGCCGAGTCTAAGACTTTATCTAACTCTCCCTCCAACTCCTTCTTTACTGCAACATCTTCTTCTGTACCAATACCACTCAGTGACGTGAACTTCTGAAGGACATCCATCAATACTTGTTTCAGCTGTTTGTCTGACTCAGCACCTACTGCAACATTAATGTCAAACGGAGGCAAATCAGACCCGCTCTCCTCATTTACCTTGGTTGTGTCATTACTTGCGTCTGTTTCCTTTTTCACAATGACAGCTTGCACCAAATTTCCGGTAGCTTTCACCAGTCCTCTCATGTTGTCAACCACTTTTTCTTGGTTTAGCTCTCCACTTGACTCGTCTGTCTTAAGCGCAGCAGTCATTCTCTCAAAAGTCGACAGAGCAAGAGCCTATTAACACAAAAGAGAACATAGAAAGAGAGTATATGAAGGAAGCATGTAAATAACGACAGTAGTACCATAGGATGTAATGGGATTCTTGCTGAACAATAAACTTCAACAGCAGCATGTTTCTCAACACAATACCGTGGTCTTTGGGCATTTTCTCCTGGCTTTTAAAGACATAGTTGGGTCCAGAGTGAAACCAACAGCAAGGTGAATCTCCAGCAACAAATAAAACAGTAGAAGGCAATTATGTTTATAGCACTTTATCATTAGGCAGATCCGGACTGAATCATTGGTAGATGACGTTGATGACTGTGAGATAATGAATTAATGCAGGGCTTGTCTGAAATTAATGAACTGATTGAGTATTACAACTAACCGAAAGCCCCCACCCAGCCAGCTTTAATAACACAAAGAAAATTTTCACAGCATGAAGCAGCAAATCATGGAGCACATGCAGGGTTAAGAAATTGAGTGAGGGAGTTTAAAGAATCGTCAGGTAAAGGTGTGTAAAGGAAAATTTTCACAAGGGGGAGATGGCGAAAAGGAGGGGGGATGATTTATTAAGGGGGGATGGGACCTCTCTGCACACTATGGCTGTTTCCAAGCAGACAGCAGACAAAAAATTTGGCTAAATTAGAACTTTTCAGACCAATTTAGTTACACCTAACCACGACTAAAATGTGAATTTGAATACAAAACCAACTGAACTGTAAGAACATGTTTTGGGGAAGATGTCACATTAGGGCCCAAAAACCCAAAACTGATGACAGCATAAAGAAATTGGTAGCGCAAAAAAAAAGGCTAGCAGTCTATAGAACAATTATGGTTTGAAGTGTAGCAGAGCATGCAAGTAAGTTCAGGTACCAGTATGCCATCAAAGATAAAATAGCTTGGCGCAAAGCCTGGTCAAAATAATTTTGACCCTATTCTGGGTGGGGAGAGGGTGCAAATTTGTCCCTCCAAGGACGAAAAACGATATATCGCCTGAACGACAATAGTGAAAGCAACAAAATAAAGCACTTTTCCCATAATTATATAAGCTATCTTCAGACTAGATTTTTAGCACTCTACCTTCAGCGCGTGCCAAGACATCGGTCATTTCTCAAGACCACCTACATGAAATTTGATTCAAATTCCCAGAAAAATGCATGTAACAAGCACATTTTAGGTATAAAACATCTCAAAGTGACGTCTATAGAATCAATTTTGAGCAAAACAATGTTCAAAATCTTCAATTTTTATGCCCAAAATTGACAACGTAACCAGGTCATCACCAGAAAATAACGAAGTCATCTATTTTTTTTCATGTCAAAATATTTGCCTTGACATGTTTCGTGTGCAAAGTTTTACGTCAAGAGCTTTCTTCTAAGTGCCTCACTTTAAATGGGGGTGGAAGAATGAGACTAGTCAAGACGACCACCCAAAACAGGGTGAAAACAAAACAAATGCTATCGTACACCTAAAATATTGTAAAACAACAATTCACCTAAATGAACGTTCTGTGCAGTAATAAATATTCATATAACATACAACATGCAAACCTCATAAACACATGATGTATTCATACCTGCGTTTCATATGTTACTTCTTGAGGTGCTTCAAGAACTGGTTCGAATGCATCAGCAGCTTGTTTGATACTTTCCACATTAGCAACACCAATGTCTGACAATGCTTTCGCCATAGCTGATCTCATCTAAATGTCAAAACAATATTACGATTGTCATTCCAAAGTGAAAAGTTTCTAAACAAAGTAAAAGCTTTCTGACTGTTGTTCGGCATAAGCCAAAATTTAGTAATTTTTATTACGTATATTAAGTCCTAAGCTAGTGCAGTCCCAAGAGCCACAACACAAAGGTCAACCAAACAGACTGATCAACTGAGAATGGGACAACTACTTGACGGTAGCAAGCCAAAGTGTTCAACAAGCATTTATAAGCCATACTAACTTGCTGCCTCTTCTCTTTTAATTGGTCAACCTCAGCTGCCTCAGTGGCATTGAAGTTATCTTCATCTTCTTCTTCACCAACAATATTGATAGCATCAGATACTGATGTTATGAACTGAGTCAACTCTTGTGTTCCACCTTCACCAGACAGTTTCTCAAGAGCACCATCTTTCCCTAATGTTGCATTCAATAATTTATCTTGAGCTTCGGCCATAGCTTTTATGGATGTAGTAGCTATTAGTGGGACAACCTAGAAATAAATCATCAAAGTCAGCATGCTTTTTTTTATAGGAGGAGCCTCATCTTTTCTTGTGGAGACTCACGATCTTCTTATTTTCTTACTTCTTTCAAAAGAACAGGGCTTATTTTAGCCCCATGTTGCTATCGACTATCAAACGCAACACGCTGCCCCTCAAGGTTCAAAACAATAAGATCCTTTGAAAATCATGAAAACAGTTACCCTTTTTCTGAAAATCGAACGCATGTCCTGTCCCTCTAGAATTTGCCCTGCAGAAATCTTGGATCCAGTGCTCTTGTAAAGAACGTCCTTATTAAAAAAAAAAACGAGTACCTACATTTAAATTATACAAAATATAACCGCAGACATCAATAAACTGACTCTTACAACAAGAAGCACTGGAAAAGTCATACAACAATTTCAATCCTGAATATTTTATGTTTTCACAGAATAAACAGGCACATAACCACCATGATATGAAAACAATAAAATATTATGCCGAAAACTCTTTCAATGAAGTTGTTCACAGAGCTATGCAGAGCAAAAAGCGAAACGATAGACAAGACAAAAATATCACAAGAAAATCACATACTTTCACCGGCACAAGAGGATATCCTGAAGAAACATCATAGATGTCTGCAATTTCTACTACAAGTTTCACATTGTAGTTGTCTTTCTTCGCTCCACTAGGTATAACAGCTTCCAGAGTTGGAGATGGTCCATAGGCAAGCAGCAGGTGGTCTTCCTCCTCATCATTGCTATCTCTAATCATATACAGAAAATAAATCGGAGATCCTGTCAAGACAGTCCAACCAGAACATGTGGTCGTGAACAGAGTCTCCAAAGCTGTGCCATTTAGAGGATGAATGCTACATGAGCCACCATGAGGAGGACGGTTAGCTTGAACATGATATTCAGCATAGCTTGATAAGCCTAAAGCAAAAATAAACAAATTATATGATGAGAAGTCCAAGCAAGGTCAGTCAGCAGCTTATTATAGATGGTCTGCAATTATGAGGAATGCATGCAAGATAATCAGAGAGCATATTTTTAAAAGAAATCACAACAAATAGAGTCTGTAACATAAAAGAAAATTCACTTCATAATATATAAGAATCTATAGGCGTTTCGTTCCTTTAGTACGCCTGCATGCCCATGGTTTCTTGCCTATTCGCCAAATGGGTGGGAACTACATAAAGGACACTGCCGTAATGGAGGGATAGACTGTTCTGTCTTTGCCCCAATTAGCAATACTACATACAGAACATGAAATGAATAAAAGTGATTAATGATAGCTCACACTGTGTCTTTCCTAAGAAATCCCTGGTATAATAGGGAAATTTAAGACATTGATGTCTACTTTTCATTCTTTTACCAACTAGTAGCTTTGAGCGGAAGTAGAATATAGAGACATTGATTTCTTCAGCTGAAATGAAAGGATCAGGTCCTGTGGTGAGGGGGGGCACATTTATATCATAAATGGGGGGTTGCTCAAAATTCGGGGAGGGGGAATAGTTTTATAAATAGGAAGTAAAAACTGTCTGGCTGCTATGAAACAGTAGGAGATAATTAGCAGCATATGAAATAGGGTCAGATTCTTCAGAAAACAAATGCAAGCTCGTATTTTTGGCTAGGCTGCAGACGAGACTCCCCACTGGCTGCCTGCTCAATTGCAGAGTCAGACGATACCTCTATACCAACGCTGACGGCAAAATCAACCAGCTACTTCTGATTGGTACCATTCAAGTTGAGCGCAACTTTGTACTTAGATCCATAATCAGAACTATTCCGAAAGCATATAGCTCAATACACTTTTGGAACTAAATTTGGCACTCTTAGCAGAGATCGCAAAATCGTATTCCTATCATAAGCATGACAGGGTACTGCAAGTGATCTCAGGGAAAGACCTGCATATCTATCTAGCGACAGATTGTCTAGTCAGATGATAATGCCGGAAATCTTTAAAGAGGCATTCATACAGCAGAGCAGGGTTTTAGGAAGCCATTTCTATTGAGGCACATCTCAGGATCAAAACTGAGTTTGTATCACATTGACCAAAAGAATCTAATATTACAAGATACACAATTTGCTTCCTGGTACTTCTAAATATGAAATTATTGTTGTATAGAATAGCCTGCACTCTAAAATACAATACTACATATCAAAGTAAAAATACTATTAGGGAGAAAAAGGTAACAGATCATATGAACAACTCAATTAAATTCAGTTTCGAGGCCCGTATACCGGATGTCACTTACTGGGGGATAAAACTCTGTACAATGCATAGAAAAACATGAAACTGTCATGCAAACACTACAGTCAACAAGCATAATTGTAGAGATAGATGAGTTAATAACATGAAACATTTTCAGTGTCAGTGTGTAGAGGATAAGATGTTTAATTGCAGTAAGAACAATACAACAAAAACTAGTGCTAAAATTAGATAAAATGGAAGTCCTTACTCTCATGAACGCAAAGCCCAGTAAACCTACTGTATTATCTCGTAATTATTAAACATCACGTAAGGCAGGATATTTGAACCCATGACCTTTGGTTTATCGGGGGTCTGGTGTCAGTAAATTGCACTTATTTGCCTTCACTGACTAAATAAACTTTCATCGGTACCACAAAAGCATACAGTTCAGCCATATATAACAGAAAAAAGCTTCAAAACTCACCAGATTTCTTAGCAATAGTAAGTCCAAACTCATACTTCTCTCCACCATTAAAAAATTTCGATCGAACTACAAGTGTTGGTGAATCCTGTGATGTCAAAGTATCCTCCATCCATTCTATAGAGCCAGGTCCAGAAACATATTCCCACAAGAAGGAGAGTTCTTCATCTTCAGCGCAAGTGGAGCACAAGCCAGTTAAAGCAAGTCGAGCGGAAGGATTGATCACATCCTCGCAGTTCCACTCACAACTGTTACGAAAAAACAAACAAACTTGAATCTAACAACAAACATTTCAGGCAGAAGAGTCGAAGCATACTTATGTATACCACACGTTTGATTAAAGGAGCTATGCTAAAATTCATAATGGAGACACTGTTGCCTATTATCATCTCATTCTCCAACATTTGAGACAACTTTTGGTGCAACTTAGCATGACTAAAAAAAGAAATAATTTCTCTGACTGTGACTTTCATAAATTCTTCTTTCGGCTTTTCTAAAAACCCTATATGAGCTTTCCTGAATTTCATTCTTACATGGCATATTGTTACTATTGCATTTTTACAGCTTGCTATTGATGACAGATGTTTTAGAAATTGAGCCTTTCTGAAGTTTTCCTTTAGTGTGTACGAAATCTGATGTGCTTTATGTTCAATATTTAACAAAGGTTTTACAAAAAAGGATCTAAAAACACACGGATCATAAAAGAAGGTGATTCAAAAAACCTTCTAAGAGCGTGTTGTGGCAGCTCCAAAGAATTCCACAAAACATGAAACTTAAAGAGCAAGATTGTTTTTAAATGGGGTCTGAAACTGAAAACTGAAATAGCATTACACAGGATCTCTTGCATGAGAACATATTTACGGCCTATATAAAACAGGGGGGTTTCCAAGATATATATCAAGTTTCTGGGTGACCATATTTGGGCTACATGCGAGGCAGTTGCGGGTGCTACAGTAGGGGGACTTTGAAAGTCTCCTGGCAGGGCAATAAATGCCTCAAGGTATCATTGTTCTAGACTCACATTTGCAAAATTTTTCAATATATTTACGAAACCAGAGTGTCCTATAAGTCTAGCTCTCCTTTGCTTACTAAGATGCATTTATTGTTAACCCTATTGTGCATGGGCTTTTTTATGTACGTTGGTTGCATGGGGGCGGGGGGGTAAAAACTACCCCCCCCCTTAAAAGGCGAACGAATATAGCTACAGCACTGAAACTTTGCATGAATATAGCCACCAACAAGTAGTTTCTAAAAACCA
>JAOBRC010600898.1:0-10944 GCA_027575255.1 Scolionema suvaense
TGCTTGGAATTCTGGCTCATCGATAGGGAGAATATTAAGAGCCGAAAACGATGAGTGGCAGAGTGTACAAGTCTCTCTTTCTGATTGTCATCGCGCGAGTTCCGTGGCCTTTTGCAGGATTAGAATAGAAAAAGATTTGTCAAGTCTAGTTGCTAAGACGAGAAGCGGGGGCGGCTTTGACAGGACTGTTTCGTGCATGTAGGCCAGGAAGACTCAGTTATTTTTGTTGTGCTTCACAGAGAATAACCATTTTAAACCGTCAAGCTAAACTGATAAGCTACATTCAATCTTATAAATATTATGTCGGTTGCTTTATCTTGACAGTAGACATACGGAGAATGGACTAACTTTTAGCGAGTCAAGTTTTGCTAGCCTGCTCACAGCCACTGCTCGAATGAGTGCGCTTGGTGTGGTACTGTACAGGCTAAGTTTTGCTCGTTCCATCTCATTAGTAGAACATCAACCGAATGCCAATGATTTGTCCTGACTAGAGAGATAAAAACTGAAAAGTGCGGGCATATTAGGCTTATTCTGCGGAGCTAGATATATGTGTTAGCTCGAGCACCAAAAATATTTGGCATCCTCCTAGTCAAGCCAGCGAAGTATTTAATTTTATCTCTTTTATCTATTTTATCTCCGATTTATCTCTTCGGAATAGAAATGGCTATGATCTAATTAGTCAAAGAAGTTTTGACTTTATAAATCATGCTGTTCTAAATCATGATAGAAAATATAGCAATGCATGTTTCTTTTTTATAAGAAAAGTTTATCAGAACGTAAGGCTCTAAAGAGCCAAAAGTCAAGAAAAAGCTAAGAACGCTAAAGCTTGGATCAGAACAAACTTGCTCTATTAAAGTAGGGTCATCTATAGACCCCACTGTTTAGCAGTCAAGTATTATGTTCAGCCTGTCCTGAGTAACTTTCTGCCGATTAAGTATCAGGACCGTGATATTTGGCAATAATACAGGTTTTCCATGAACTTTACCTAAGAATTAGCGAAGAACATTTTTAGACTTAATTCTAGCCTTAGTTAAGAACATTGAAGCATTAAACAAACGTGTGGAAAATATACAGTACAGACTTACTGTCCCTAATACGGCAAATATGCAGTGTGCGTTCATCTGAACACAGTCATGAAGTTCCATGGATTCTGTTACTGGTTTTAGAGATAGGAAAAGTACCCTCACAGTCCACACCCTCTTCTATTTGCACCCATTTCTGGCCCTTTTCTCACTATCTCACTAATCGCAGGGATTCAAAGGTCGCTATTGTAATCAGTATATTAGCTACGGTAGACTAAGGGTTCTAAGGAGTTCTGAACATGTTTCTATTGCAAAAGACCGCTGAGATACAGTCTATAACGTAGGGTTCTGAAGATTTGCTTGATATCAAAGACTGCAACTTAGAAGGCGCTTTTCTGTTACGTAAAGGCTTGACATTCGCACCATATCTTGATCCAGTGAATTTCTCCATGAAAATCTTTTGTCCTTGGCACTGCACACTCTTAATTTTACTATCAGGAATTGTGACAAGATACGTGAAGACAAAAAAAGTTGAATGTGACGAAGAACAGATGTCATGGGAATTAGTTTGCGAAGAGATTAAATTGCGTTGGTTTTGCGAATTCTTGGCGAAACTAGCGAATTTACGATGTCCCGACAATTTTGGGGATGCAAACATACAAACAAGTACTTTTTATTACATTTTGTTTGCTGTTTTTTGACGAAAGCGAATTTCTGAAAGAAAGATTTGTTATTGGTTTGGAATGGCTGCAAAAGCTATAAAATCGTGGATTGAAGAAACACGTTCGAATGGAGTAGCGAACTATTTCATATCAGGACTCGTGTTTGCAGCACAATTTCTTGGTGTGCATCTCGTCGGAAAACAGGGAATACGAACCTGTTCTGCACTGCATGCAGAAACTGGATAAGAGACATGCAAAGCAAATTGATCGATCAAGGTCCGTGGGAAATTCAATTAACTCTTCTTCACACGGTCTCATGGATTCAATGCAACGTTATTTCTTCTCCGTAGCGAAGGCAAAATTTAAGAGGCTGGAAGTCTTGCTCGTTTACTTTGGAGTACAGCTTGCCATGTGCGCATTCGTTTCAGGTCCTCAGAAGTTATCTCGTCGCTCATTGGCCTTCATCTCTCATGTGACTTACCTGAAAGGCAGTCTCAGAGATAATTATTGACTATTCGGTAACTATTTTCACTGCTCGCTCAAAAATCGGTCAAACATATGCATAGAACTAGCGATCGACCTCTACGAGTGTCAAACGAAAACTCTCTCGTCTTTATTATGCATCATGGTGAGCTGCTATTGATCCACAGAAGTTACATGCCGCATTCGGTTTTACTTGAATCGATGTCACTTACCGCGATAAACTTATAGCTTGAAGAACGGTTAAAACGAGGGCACGTGCAACCACAGTTCGACAACAAACATGGCTGCCCGAAGATGGCGAGACACAACAAACTCACTTCCTCAGATAGGTCTGATCATGACTTACGGAATTCTTGTAACGTGTATACGTCTGCAACTCTTCTTCCCTTAGCGAACACCCGTTCCTCGATGTAGTGTAGCATCGGTCTTTTACATGAACAAATTCTCCTCTGATTGCTAGATATTTCGGACATACTGCGTGGGGCATCAAATTAGTTTCTCAAGTAAAGACAGTGAAACTAAGCTATACCTAGGGTAGTTCTTGTGCCAAGCGAATGGAAATCATACAGCCACATTACATTGAGATAGTATACGAAATCCGCGTGGTGATCTGTTAAAATAAGACATAGCTACACACAATATGCACGAAATCGCAGCCAGTTGGTAGGGCTTGATACATCACATTTATTACTATCTAAAATAGCTGCAACAGTGCACCCAGTAATTACAAACACAGAAAGTGTTTCTATTAACTATGGTACAGCTTAGTACTTACATCCAAGTGACAATCTTTGTATCCAACAACCCCCGTAATTTCGCCCAACCACTGTGTATTTTGTTGTCTCAGCTGCCCAGCTGTTAAACTACCTTATCGGACAAAACAATGTCGGAGAAAATTTGGGTCGGACAAAAATTATTTGTCGGACAAAATTTTCGTCGTCCGCGTCGCCCAATTTTTCTTTTTACGGACTTTTTTGCACAAGGTATGACAATACACATAAAATATGTAACAGATGTCTTTGGTTGTATGCATTTTGCGTGTTTTCACATCAATGCTTTCTAACCCATTAAACTATTATAAATGGTCGATACTTGAGTCTAACCAAACGAAAAAAATTTTGTCTACAGAACGTAGCGAATGTTCCAACTGTTCACGAAGACCTACTTTATAGACGTAAAAACAAGTTTTAAGAAGGCAAATTTGAAATTTTGTTTTGGAAAATTCGTCACTTTTGTCCGACATTGTTTTGTCCGAAAAGGTACCTGCTCTTCATCTATATTCCTCAGTGTAGATGCAAAATGATCCCATCTATGATGTGGGATACAATCACATCAATAGCTGTCGGCACCTTTTCCTCCCGTATGTACATGTTGGCGCAATATAGCAGGGTTTACCGTAGTGATTGGGGGTGGGGCCATTAGAAGGCGACTCGCCCCCATGCTCCCTTATCAAGTGGCTGCTGGTCACTACCCTTTAACTTTTGTATTTACAAGATTTTGTCTGCAGTTTTAAATCACCCATGGAATACAGTCATTTGAATCTGCATAAATTATCATTCGTTTCTGCATTTTCTAGCATTCGTAACTCACGCATACCAACATCACTTTCGACGGCATGCTGCGGTACTTTGAACGGTCCTACGACACGCCCCCATCAAACCCTTTTAACCCTAGTTGCTGTGTGGGGGGCAAATTTGCCCCACCTAATGGTTTTTCCCAAATAACTACAGAACGCCTTACTCTGGAGTAATGAAACTTGGTGACTTTTAATATTTCTTTATAAGACATTTGCACTGCACGTTTCAGGTGCATAGTTTAAGTGGTTCACAAGATATTGCAGTTTTCTGATATACGATTGGAGTCCAAAAATTGATAAATTTTGGGTCAGATTTATTAAAAAAGCTGTTTTTCTGCTATAATTAGAAAATTTGGGTCTAAGAACAGGATCTCGCATTCTAAATAGGTTATCTACACCATTAGGAACATTTTAGATCAATCAGAATAAATTTTTAAGGACTTTGAAATTTTGCATAATTAATGAGCGAAATTCCCAACTGACGGTAATTATGCTCACGTCAGCATAAATTATGCAATAGTTACCTGCAAATCTATGCATACTTTAAAACTTCAATAGTTGCCCGATTAGTACATGCTATTGGTTTGTGTGTGGCTATCGTGGTTTCTGAGAAAAGTTGGCGGGGCCGCTTTTTTGCCCCGCCCCCCCACACTAACTAGGGTGTCTCTTGACTCCACAGCAACTAGGGTTAAGGGGGCGCCGCATCCGTTACATGTTGATGGTCTATGGGAGAGCAAATTTTAGCCATTTTCAAGGGACTTTTCTAATAGAAAATGGCACAGCGAAGACAGCAAATCCATAAATTTCAATGACCTACCATTTCAGAATGAGAAACGTATTACCGTTCTATAATTTAATGTATACTGTCACAGATGTTTGACGTCACATCTGACTCTTAAAATCGAGAATTAGATAATTCTTTACCCTTCAACAAACAAAAACTAAATCTAGCACAAAAATTATATTGGTGATGTCATTATTACGCAGAAGTCGGCAGTTTTACTGAAAGTGACCTCATTTTTTTTGGTGAATATTGGTTATCCTGATCTTCAACAATTTCCTTTATTTGAAGAGTTTCTATGTCTATCCAAAGGTTGATGGCGATGTAGTTGCGCATGAAACTCAGAACCGAAAGAAGTGATTGTGTGAACCGAATTCTGAGATTGCCATTATTTCTAAAAATTCGACAATGATTACCAATCCGATGTCTATCCTCAGGACCGTATCCAGGGCACTTTTAAGATCGGCATACTGTACACACTCTGACGCGATTGTTTTCTAAACTAACGTGGACTGCAATTTTTTCGTTGGCTGTTTTACAGCGTTTCATAATTATTGCAAATATATACAGGCGAGTGTAATTTATTTCAACAAGTCAGTTTGATTTGAAAATCACCTGTTGAATTTTCTTTAGTCTGGGCTTGCTGAGAACAAGGGTAAGCATAAACGGCAGATAGTTCTGTCGTCCAGCGATTGTGTATGTGCAAACACGACGGCTGCCACAATTTTTTCACAGATGAATAAAGAACACCGGTCTCCCCAATAAATGCTGGACAAGTGCCTGATCCTAGATAATGACATCTATTGCCATTTCACGCTTATGATAATTTTTGTTTTACCAATATGTTTTTCGATAAAGGAGAGCTTACAAGTTGATATTGACACTGAATAACAATCATTCAAACTCACAGTGCCAATGTCAATGTTAAATTTTCAGTTGATTTCTGCAGAGAAAAACTTTTTGATATCGGCATTTGAGCCGCTTTTGAACTCTCTGGTGGATGGAAATTATCCAAACAAAAATCTAAAGCTTCCATAGATAACTCCACCTCGCCACACAAAGCTTGCAAAGTCTGTACATGCCACAAATTTGGCCAGTACTATAAGATTGTTTTCGTTTTGTGTATGTTTTTCACGTTTTGATTTCAAACTAAATCTTAACCCTTGAGACAATGTGATTGGCAAGGAGAGAATTCAAAAACGACAAAGGTTAGAAACCTAACAAAAATTTTTCCTTTTGGGTAGGTTTAGCCCTATTTAGGGGGGGTGGGGGTCTGGCTAACCCCCATTTAGGGGGGGAGGTATATTTACACCTATCTCCCGATCGGGAAGCCCAAATGACATGAAATTTTGCATGAGTAATCCTTAGGCATTTAACTTCCCAGAAAACATCCATTGGATTCACTATCTTTACTCAGTTTGCTTCAAATTGACAAGAAAGGAAGTCTGCCATCAGTGTGCTGTGCGAGCCTGCTCAAAATGCCTATGTGAAATACAATAGAGTAGTGCCAGACTACTTCGAGAAAATTTTCATAATTTTCAAACCACTGATCCAAACAACTTCAAATTTGGACACAATATGCATGAAGAACAAATGTTAAAAGAAATAGACACATATGTGCAGCAGTTCAAAAGTTATCAAAAACTTTCGGAGGGGGAGGTAAATATACCTCCCCCCCTAAATAGGGTTAAAATTCCAAGCAGATGCCAAAATTTCGAACAAAAATATCACAATGTCAACTTGCGTGAGCTCTTCAATTTTCAGGAAAATTCACAATCACACGTCATCAACTATGGCGTCACCAAGGAATTTCCATAGATGCACCTGAGAAATGCTTCTCAGGACTTGGGTGGGGGGATTATGGGAGTATAATAGCCCCCTGCCTGTAAACACTGTCACTTTTGCCTTGCTTTGATTGACATAAAAAAAAATACCACAGCGTGCAATATGTGCTGATGTCATCATTCACGAAATATGGACATGTCACTCAAGCATTGCAAGAACTTCACAATTTCAATGCAAATTTCAAAATTCTTCATTTGAGCATGTCAACCCCGATCAGTGTACCTGTGGCTGCTAAAATGTCACGTAAATATATAAATTTTGCAATTTCCATTCTCTACATTGCGCCTATGTGATCACAAAAGATAAACATGTAACAAAAATTTTAGGAAAGGTTAGCAAATTTCAAGGTTTTTGCATTTGCTTTTCCAGAGATATCAAAGAAAGTTACAAGCCCCGTCCCCAGGTCTTGATAGTTTTAAAAACTTACAATTAACAAAAACTCTTTTAGTATGGGCTTCGCGTCTTCTAGGAATAATGTTTTAAGTTTAAGAAAGTTTTAAGGCTGTTTCAAGCTTCAAACTATTATGGGTTTCTATAAATTTTGAAACATCGAGGGGTGAGGTTATAATGCCCCCCTCCCCTACCTCGGGAGCAGATAAGGTTAAAGACATGAATTTATTCAAAGATATGAATAAGATATGAATTCATTCTACAAATCATGGAAGCATCCACTTTGAAAGCAAGACACTGTTTTGCATTTCGTGGATAACTGACCAGCACTTGCAGTAGAATAAATTATTCGCATGCCATAAGAAAATTTGACTTACCTGTTTTGACAAAAAACTGATGCGTATGCATGTATTCCTTTTGACCAGCACAATCTACTACTATGATTTCCAATGCATCATCTTCCAATGGGTCAGGAATCCATCTATGGTAATCAATTCCAATTGTGCGATCATCTTCTCGAATTTGGGGATCTGTACAACCTGTCAATGCCTTCGCAAGACTGGTTTTTCCTATGACGATAATAGACAAACTTTTTACGCAAGTTACAATAACAACAACAGTAACGAAACAAAAAAAAATGAAAGAAAAGCAACAACGAAATGACAAATAATGACCTGCGATCATACCTGGCAGGAAAAGTTTAATTCTATATCTGCATAACATATGTTCTTTGTGCATAAAAATATTAGGCCCACTACACTTTCCTCTGAATCCAAAAAATTTACCATAGGCAAATATATGCGTCGGAGGTTGCAAGCGCTCATGTGTTTGATTCGTTCTCTTCGGCAAAATTGAGAATATCAACAAAAACGTAGACTCTGTTGCTTTGGTTTCAGTTTTAATGGCAGAATAAGGAATACAATCCAACATGCATTCCTCACCTCTGCAGACATTGAAGTATCCGACAGGCGTAAAATTAGTTCTCTCTTCTACTCAATGTAAAAACAACCATAACATAGATTGCATACGTTGGCTTATATCTTATTCGTGCTTTTCAGGAATTGAAAATTATAAGGATTTGAGGAAGGCCATATAAGAGAGCAGGATGAGAGAAATTAGGATATACTCGTTTATAAATATCATCATCATTAAAAAGTTTTAAACTTTTTAAGTGTCTCAGGTATCGTTGCAATGAACGTTCACGGGACAAGGTCAGATCTCCATCAACCTTCCAAAATTTCGTTGAATCGCCAAGGATATTATTCATTTGGTTGTTGTAGTCTTTCCTATCCGTAACTACCACTACACTGCCTTTATCTGGAAGAGTGATCACGGTGTTGGAATTCGTCTGAAGTCTTTTAAGGATGCTATGTTTCTTTAGTGTGCTGATAGAAGGCTTGCATGTTGACCAGTAACTTTTAGGAATATAATAAATCTGAGCCTTGACTTCACCAGATAAATCTGAAGTTTTCAAATTTTGCGTTAAGAAGCGCATTACCAGTTCAAAACTGCAAGAACATCGGTTCTCTTTAACTTAGCCTCTGGTATTGCATAGTTCAATCCATATTTTAATAAATCAGATTCTTCTTGACTGTATGAAGACAAGTTATGAACGACATCATCACCTTGGAATGGAAGGATTTAACTATGACCTGAATTTTAGGTTGGAGAAAGAAATTCAAGAATTGAGCATCAAGATGAGGATATCTTTCATTTGGCAGTACCTATGACCGAAATATCCTAGGTACCTTAGACTTAGAATCTTAGTGGTAGGACTGGAACTGTGGCTATGCATACAAAACCTCAAAATTTTTAGTTTCAAGATTTTTATCGGATCATGTACCTTTTACCATGGTACCAGAGTTCTCATTCGTCTATACTGGAGCTTCTGGCTCTTAACCGTGTAGAGGAAAAGAAAACTCTGGCGATGTTAGACATAAATTCCTTGCAGCTAATAAAACAAAACATTTCAAGCCATTACCAGTCCATGCTTTTGTGCACACAGCGCAGTTAAAGATCAGGCCGGTCCTCTTCTTTGACTCAGTTTATGAATAATTTATTTTTCACATCAGCTGTGTCAGGATTCTCATGAGGTTCTCGGATGTGGAAGCACAAAAGCATCATCCAAACTCGCCAGACGCTCATTTCTACCGCAGGATGAGGACAGGCGTCCCCTATGCGTAGAAAGAGCCAATGGTTCTAAGGTAGTCCCTTTAAACTCTGTAAAAAATACCAAAGCACAGAAAATACAGCTCTGTAGCTCCGACTATTCCCTTCACATATCGCTCTTTGCTTCCACGGCTTTCTATCGGCCATGTTGAACGTGAGGACTATTGGGACAATGTTACATAATTGGAACCAGCAGCTCTTACCTACCCTGCTCACAACGTCTGCTCGAACCAAGTTCTCTCATAGTCTGCTTACTTTGGAGCGAATCTCCGTCTTTCAAATTAGCAAACTTGTTAATTCTTTGCCAGTTTGCGTCAGGTGTTCCTATAGCAACCTCATGATTAGCATCAGTTTGTATTGAATCAGTGCGTAAAGTCATGCATAATTGACGAGTTGAAGTCCCTGGTGGCGTTAATGTGCTCATTTATGGCATAATTACCAAACGCAGAAATGCTGTAAAAGGTAACCAATCAAGCAAGCAAGTGAAGCGCAGTGCGCTTGGTGTGGTACAGGCTACTCTTACCAGTTTCCGGTCTTCTTCATGGTATTGCTAATCAAATTTGTCCACTCCACTATACTGAAGCAGCTGGCTCGTAAGTGTTCAGCTCATTTCTAGCACAGGCAACTATGCGTAGAGAGAGTTGATGGCCCCAGGGTAGTCGCTGTTTTTTGTTACTAATTCCTTTTGTGCACACTGCACCTGGCTTTTCGTGCTGTGGCTGGTGTCCACCTCTTGTTTAAGTCTGACAACACGTTTCTCGCATCAGCTTTTACCTTGCTCTCCGGTGAATCGGACGTTTGCTTGTGCCTTTTTAGCTTTAACTTGACTTGTTTGCTTGAAATTAAGTAGTTTTTGATGTGCTGTCGATCGGAGTGCTCGTAGATTATCCTAGCTGTTGTGAAGCTCATTGTTTTCTTCGCCTCGTTTACCTAAAACTGGAATCAGGATACATTCGTTGCCTGTGGAGTGTACCTCAGTTACGACCCGCCATAGCCGAAGTTATTTTAATTCTCCTACTACTGCACCTGGTACTGGCACAAATAACTTTGAGCTGCTGCGAATGGAGTACAATAATCAGCTGGCCCGAAATGCACAATTATGTGAGACTCACGAGCGAAGTCGCCTCGAGCACAAGATACAACTTCTACGCTATGAAAACCAGCGTTCATCATCGAAAACTGACGAGATGAGCGGGAAATCATCACGTTCTCCTTCGAAAAAATTGTCTCCGAACAGGTTTCCTTACCGACTTTAAGAGACACTACGAGAGAAAACAGAAAGGGAGCTTCTAGGACGACTGGGCCGTGGCTATTGATACGTGACCGTACGAATAAGACAAGCATTATTGATACGTGACTGTACCAATAAGATCGGCTGTTATTAATACGTGACTGTACAAGTAACGTATCGGCGTTATTGATATGTGACTGTATGAATAGTGCAATGATCTATTGATACATGGCTGGTACAAATGTGGCGATTGTCTATTGATAGGGGAGAAACTATGTTCGCGAAATCGTCTACATTCTTTAAATATTTTGACGAAATAGCTATATACTCACACAATGCAAAATACACTTTGAATCTGAATCGCGAATTTTCAGTTCATGCATGGGAAATGGATTTACATTTCCTTTTTTTCAAAAGCAAGTTTGGAAAACTTCGAGCTTTTCTGGGTCTAAAGTTTCTCCCTGCACAGGGTTCTGTCAGTAAATGCTTTTGCCCAAACGTAGCAAAAACATTTCCAACATTTTCAATCTATTTCTGTTTAAGGCAGGACTTAATTACGATTTCTTGCTGAATGCTCATGTTTAGCTTCTCATTCTATTCTTCTATCATTTTTCTGTTATTGCTCTTGTGTTGCGGGAGTTGAAGGACGGAGGTGAGGACAAATCTATAGGATTCTATGAATTTAAGTAGCACTGTTTGCTTATTATCTTCCTAATTTTCTTACTCAGCTATTGGTCATGCGATATGCTCAGAAATGGAAATTCTAATAGAGTAAAAAATTTTAA
>JAOBRC010601009.1:0-10944 GCA_027575255.1 Scolionema suvaense
TAAAATGCCGCTAAATTCGCAATTTTGCCTGAAACGCGAAATTAAAATGCCGCGAAATGCAATTTTGACCGAAAAAACCGCGAAATTAAAATGACCGCGAAATTTTCACGCCGCGAAATTTTCATGCAATAAAGTATTTGTTTAAAAAAATCTGATGTTCATGCAAAAATTAGTGCTAAAGCACACATTGTATCCTCCAAAATGACTGCTTTGTATAAAAAATACTTTTTACCCATACTTTAAAGACATATCCTTATTCTATGTCTTCAGTTTTTGAAATGCAATAGAAACTTATGCAATTCTGTGTCGTCAAATTTTTGTAATGCAATGGAAACTTTTGTAAGGCAATCAAGATCTTCTTTTGTAAACCTCTGTATAGCGGCCACCTCCGAATAGCGGCTACCTAACCTTGACGGTAAAAGTGGCCACTGTTAGAGGTTCCACTGTACTTGTTATTTGATGCACAGTCATATTATGATTTGGATACACTGTTTGGTTTCTTCCCGGAAGAAAAAATTGTTCTTTTAACTTTTGTTGTTTTTCCTGTTCTTCAAAAACGTTTCTCATATTTAAGAAATAACAGAACACAAAACTTTTCTTAATTAAAATCTCAAAAAATTTAAGAAATTTTTACTTTACCACGAGTGCTTGGTTTCTTAGAGAAAAAACTTGCACTAGATGGCATGTCTATCTTGAATTACGAAATCCGACTCAATACCATCCAATATGGTCCAGCACATCGAAAGGCACATGTAAAGTAGGATTAAGTTTAGATGTTTGCCAGCAACCAAGCTGCTGATGGTTTTTTTTTGTTGCTGCTGCATACTAAAGCTTGTCTAAACAGGCACATAAGGCCTTTGTATAATCTTTTTGATGCTTTGGACGTTGTTTGAACCTTGTCCCAAGGTTGATGTAGGCTAGAAGTTGTTCGTAAGTCGTTCTTAATAAAACTCGTACATCCAAAGATTTAAATCATCGTACTCAGTTTCTCAGTCTGTTTAAGTGCCCAGTGTGTCGTGGCTCTGTGAAGAATGGGAGTACACTAGTCTAGGGTTGGTGATGCTCTGATGACGAAACTCTGAAAACAATAGATTTCCATGGGTGATCTTTACAATTCTTTACGTCATCATTGTCACCTGCAGCTTTTGGGATCAACCTTTATGTCATTGTGTTCCTCACGAATGGACCTAAGTACGTGCATAAAAAGTTTCATGCTTCTACCTAATGCAAATAAAAGACGAGCCAAAAAACCCCAGTAGGCATAGGATTAAACAAATTTCGCAAACGTTTTGTACTAAAGCAAACAATCCAAAAATAAATAAATACATAAGCAAAGAAACTGATGCTTGCAACTACGTGGCTTGCTTTCTTTGTTAAAAAGCAGCATTTAAACCGTGGAATAAACATTTTCTCTTTCTTTCCAAAGAGCCTTCAATGATGACGACCCATCAGTTAATTGTCCACATGGCTTCTCGATATCGCTTTGGGTGAAACTCGCCAGCATGGAGTTACCTGGAACACTCGACTTCATCAGCAACGAAGAGAAAGTAAACAATGGTATTAATATTGTTGGAAGGCAGATTAAGGTGCATGAAAGAAGTATGTCATGGGGAATATCGGTTTGGACGAAAGTTAAAAAGTATCTTCTAACTATCAAGGGACGATCCTTGCCACTTCAGTGGATGCAGGTTGGACTGAGCTATCATCCATCAGATGGTATCAAACTATATGAGGACGGAAAGCTAATTGGCAGTGACTCTGTTGGTCGCGAACCGTCAGGTTTGACAGGTAAAGGCAATGCAGTCCTATACGTCTTTCTGAGTGACTTGCTCAGCACAAAATTCTTAAAAAAATATTGCCTCATACCAATCGCGTATTCAGAAAAGAAAAAATTGAGACAGTGATTAGCTGTTGTCACAGTGGAGGACGGTCTAACTATCAGATTACCTAAACCCGTGAGATAGTTGGATAGTCCACTGCAACAAGATAGATTAGCTAACGTGCTATCTTTAGATTTGCTCAGTGTGATTACGAAACAAGATTGCCTTCACCAGCAAGATCAACTAAGGTTCTCGCTGTGGCATCACAGTTACTCAATCGTAAATGTATTGCCCGTAGTCACACTGCAAAATCAGATTACATTACTGCCGCTTAGTAAATGGCCGTTGTCACAGCGGAGATCTGCCTAACTACTGGATTGCCAAACCTGATATCTCTATGTGGAGTTGTTCAAACTGGTGAATGTAGACTGGAAATTGCTTTGTTGGAAAATTGAGTTTTTACCAAATGGAGTTTCTTACGTCCTATTACCAGACCTAAGAAAGTGGTTAGAAAAATCACTGCCCCCCCAAAAAAAAACACCGAAATACCCCCCAAAATACTTCAGAAGCAGCATTCCAACATACAATGACACAAGTATGACAGCACAGGTACTCAAGACATACAATGACACAAGCGTGATAGCACAGGTACTCAAGACATACAATGACACAAGCGTGATAGCACAGGTACTCGAGACATGTAATGACACAAGCGTGATAGCACAGGTACTCATAAAAAAACAATGACACAAGCGTGATAGCACAGGTACTCAAGACATACAATGCCACAAGCGTGATAGCACAGGTACTCAAGGCATACAAAACACATAGATTCAAGATCAGGTATTAGAATTAATGTTGCAATACGTAGAAATAATTCCACTCAGCTAGAGCAACAAATATCAGAAATTTACATTGAGTTTCACAATTGATGCAACTATCTACAGCATATAAGTGACTACTAAAACTTTGCAGAGCTTTTAGGGGGCCCAAATCACAGTTTATTCAAACGTAAGTTCAAACACTTGAGAGATCGCACTGTACGTACTGCACTTATCGGGATGGTACAGTCAAAAAATAAAATTTCAGCAGGTGATAGAAGAAATACACATGAAAACAACCATAGGACTACAGAGGAGGTGAACAAGATATCCCAATGAAAAGAATTGACTGAAAAAGAAAAATTACTGTGAAGAAATAATCAGCAAAAAAATCAGTACGCTGACAATCAATTACAGCCACATACAAGGAAACACTCAATTCATTTGGCTTCATGTTACGGGCACGATTAAGCATGAAACAATTGGATATATTAATAGACTGAAACTTACAGATCAGAAGGATGGACTCGGAATGTCAAAACTTCAAAACAACACTTTGACTCAACGGGAATAACCTGATTTAGAATACGTAGCACGCATCAAAGCTATCCAGAAAAACCTCATCTAAGAAACTTAAACTCAGTGATCTACCAAATGTCAGACTTTCTACATAATCTAAGGTCAATTAACTTCACAGGTCATATACCAAAAAGGAAACAGTCAAAGTCAAATTGGATTCACACCAGCCATATCCAAATTCTCAGGGGCACAAGAGAGGACTTACAGCTGCTACCTACAAATTTGAGAAATCTACATAGAATTTTGATTACAGCGCAACATGCAGGATAAGCTATACAAGCCAGTCATGACGAAATAAAGAGATTAAGAGTCCACTGCAACACAGCATGTTACTGATCAATCGAAAGATGAAAGTTAATAGCTCAGAAAGTCACAAAAACACATCTAAATCACACGCACCACAAGACTAATTGTTCAGAAGATGCCCTAGTGCAAGAAATTCTAGCTGCCAGGTGTTAGGTCATGCACTGGTACCATGACAGTATACTTCAGTTGCGCTCTTTCTGATAGCTCAGTGTGACAGCAGGTCAGGATTAGCCGTTGTCACAATGCAGATTTCCTCAGCACGTAAATTATCTAAGTGATGACGTAAGAACATCGACAATCAGTGTGATAGCGGGCAATCAGACCAGGGTATATAGTTAGGCAATCTAGGATAGGCAATCTGAAAAATTGACTAAGCAGAAGTTAGGTGATCTGATTTTCTCAGTGTGACGGGCACTGCATTTACGATTACTGTAACTAACTGCGCGTGCCACAGCGAGAATCTTACTTGATCTTACTGATGTAGGCAATCTTGGCTCGTGATCATACCATAGCTAGTAACTATGATCATACTGAGCAAATCTAAAGACAGCTCCTTAGCTAATCTGCCTTGTCGCAGTGGAATATCCAACTAACTAACGGGTTAGGCAATATGATAGTTAGACAGTCCTTCACTGTGACAACAGCTGTTGTCTAACAAGCACGATTACCTAACATTCTCACTGTGGCACACACACTTAAGGAGTGCTCGCAGTCACAGTGCAAACCAGATTGCCTAACTAGCTCTTGCACATTTGCCCGCTGTCACACTGATCACCTTAGTGCTCACGTCATCCCTTAGATAATCTACTAGCTTAGGTAATCTGCACTGTGACAACGTCTATTGTAATGTTCCTTCTTATAGAATAATTATTGCTTGTTCCACAGATATTTTTGTGACCCAGGCAACGTTCACATAAAGACGGACACGAGGCTTACCTCTCCACGATTTTTGAGCTCTATTAGTAGATACCTACTTCTGGTCACCATTGCTTTTACCTACAATGGCGGACAAAATATTTCGCACAAACTTGCCTCAGACCTACATCCATTCATTTATCCTCTTGCATCTCACCCAGTGTGCAAGAGAACGTCTCTAAGACGTCTTTTTGACGTCCCCTGGGGACGAGGGGACGTCCCAAAGGGACGAACCGGGGACGTCCTCGAAACGCCGAAATGTAACCACTTTCGTCCCCACCGAAGGGACAAAAAGGGGACGTCCCAGGGACGTTGACGGGAGACGGGACGTCTAGACGACGTCAAATCGACGTTGCGAACGTCTTAGGGACGTGAACGGGATGTCTTTTGACATACCTCAGTGTTCGTTTCGGATACGTTTCTGGGACTTACACTAACGCTTCGTGCAATATGTAACATTTGGAGTAGAAATTACACAATTCTTACTGCATGGTGACATGTTAGGCAATCAAGAGCGCACGTTGTACAAAACAAAAAAAGCCCATTATTATCTAAAACAGACATGTAAAGACGAAGAACATGAAAATAATACATGGAGAATAATATTTCAAAGTTTTCATCCAGTGTCCTTTACGGTTCTGAAAGGGACAACGTTTACTAACGATCATTTTCGCTACGGACAGTGCCAGATGATAATCAAATGCATCTTGCAGAATGCACCAATACTCTAAAAACACAAGAACGATATAGAATGAAGAGCATAACAAAGTAAATACAGAAAGCAAACTGATCATGCAACAACAACAACTTCAGAAAAAAATTGCCTTCAAAACACGAACCATACCTATGTGTTAATCACTTATGAAAAGGTAAAACAATCTAATACAGGATAATTTACATATATCCAGTTGCTCCACCGTTTACGTACTGCTTACGTACTGCTAGAACACAAAAGAACTGGAAATGAAAGGATAGGGTGAATAGAACAATACCATGCAGCTATTTCATAAAAATTATATACGAAAATTTAAGTGTGAGTGCACGTCGATATCCGGAATTAAATAAACCTGAAACTTACGAATTCCATTTCTTGTGCATTGAAATATCCTGTTCCACAATCATGTACATTTCTAATAGTCATGTAGAAAGCACTGCAGCCAACTTTTGCGACAATTCATCTAAGGAAGAAGATCTAAAGCGAATAGCGGATTAGAACACATTACAGATATCACAATTTGTTTCCCAAAACGTGCTTTGTATTCAGAAATCAAATATTCCGGTCTAATATACATGCAAAAAATATGTCACCTGACGAAGAAGCGTATAATAATAATTCCTAGATCTGGACATGGCTTTTAGCTTATTTGCTTAGCAAAAACAGAATTTAAGACGTTATCAAAGTCGTTCTGAATATATTGCGATGTAACAAAGTATTGGCAGTGTTTAAAACAAAAACAAAATCTCATCTGATCCCCTCTTTTCCGCCTCACTTCTGCCACACAAAAACTAATATTTCTGCAACTTTCTCTCAAAACGTCTCTCACGCGGCTGAGATAACCTCCTTCGATTATCTTGGCGATTTCACGTGCTAGGATGGCGCTTGATGCGCACTCGCTTGCAATGGTTCCCGTTTATAAATCACCAGAAACAAAGTTTTACCACTCCTGGAGCTACTTAAAAGAATATATGCGGTTCTAAAATATTGCAATGATAATAAAAGCATAGCAGTAAGACATGTCGCTACATTTATCCATCGAAGACCATAATTAAGTTGATATTTTTACTTATCTATGATAAAGTCATAACTTTCATGATCAGTGTTATTACTCACAATAATTATATACAAGGGGTAAAAAGTGACGTCCAATTTTTGTCCAATGGAGACCACGTTACATTGGGGGTGAAAGAATCGTCTCATTTCAGTCTCCTGGGGCCGAAGGGACCTAAAAGCCAAAAGTGACGTACATACGACGTCTCGGGGTCTTTTGATGCACACTGGGCTCTCTCGTGTCCACCTCTTACAATAAGGGATGTAGCATGGTGACGTTTGGGCAACATGATAGGATACTTTTGATCCGTCTGTAAACTGAAAGTCTCAAACCGACCAATGCACCTTAAAACGATGTTTCCATCTGTTTCAATTTTTAATTATCTTTGTAACAAGTCATACTAACTTCGTATGACAGGTAATTCCTCTTGGCACAGACATGAAAACTACCTCTTCTGCGTCTCTCATTTCTTCTCATTCAGAACTAAAACGGTCAAACTCCACAACCTCACTTACACCACCAATGAACAAAATATTTGAAACAACTACAAGCGTTTGATCTTCTGTTTGTAACTCTGCCACACTTTCTTGTGTGTGTGCCGGCTAACCTCGACAATAGGTTGCTCACTTTCCAGACGTTTCAGCCAAGATGGACCATGCAACCATAATTGACTTCAAAGTCTGAAAAATTCTATTAACTTATCCTATATGTACTCATAATCAGCTGTTATAGAATAGTTTGTTATCCTTGGTAAAAAAGATAGTAAAACTACACTATTCCTACGAATTTGCCCTACTTAAAGGGCACGTAGGTTACGCCTTTAGAACAAGAAAAATGTACCAGTTAGAGATGTATGGCCTTCCACTGCAGTGTTGAGACGAGAGTTATTTGTAAAGTTGTAAATGTAGCCTTCGTACAACACCGTTTTACGATTTTGATCATCGAGTAGGGTCTTTGCATCAGAGCACGATTTGCTGTCCAGCCTTTCATAGTTATTTCCTGCAAGCACATATTCGGCTGACTAGATGTGTTATGTATGCATAATTTTCTCGTGTTCGCCCAATCTGTGAAGTCTGCCTAATACATTATGCATCAAATCTTGCGTGCGTGTGTCAGCGTTTGCATAATCAGTTAACAATAGAGCGTGGAGAACTAGCAGGACGGCAAAGCAAGCGCCGATGCAAAGACCCTATACGAGCTCTTAATCGTTGGGTCTTGTACGAAGGCTATTGTAAATGTGGCTACGTAAAATGGTATGATCGTAGACCGCCGATTATAAACAGTCAGATCATGTGCAGTAAGTTTTCCAAACAAAACAAACACAGAGTTGGTATCTATTTCCTAACACACTTTCTGAATTATTTCATAAAATATATCCTTCATATAGGTCTCGTTATGATCCTTTGTTTTATGCTCTGCAGTCCTACGAATCATAGATATTTTTTCCAGTTAGTAACGGATGATGAACATGCATCAGTGAGGTTAAAGAGGAAAAGGAAAAAATGCAAGATATCTAACTGATCAGACACATGGTATATTTGCCTGAAGAACACAGAAGAGAATTTACGGAGTCCCCACGCAAGTAAAGGGCAGAAGAGTTTCACTACAGCGTTGAAAAAAGGAGGTAAATATAACGGAAGGACGTTACACGATTTACTGTGTGACATTGACTTGGAAAAGGAAGTGCTTAGGTCAGATATTCAATAAAACGTGCGCTGGCACAAAAATTGTTACTCAGCGTATGTTAGTCCAACAAATTTAAAACACGTGCACGGTCTTCAATTCTAAGACTTTGGACTTCAAAACAGTGTGCATAATTTGTGAGAAACATAAACATAAAGGACGGAGTGAAATGAATACGGTTGAGAGTGAGAGCTTCTGTCAAACTCTGGAAAATGTGTGCAAAGAAAAGAGCGATCACAAGCTTGGATAGAAAGTTGAAAGCGATTTCGGAAGCTCCGTACGTTGAAAGCACGATATCCTCGAAGTTCTCTCAAAAAGTACATATATGTTGCTAACCCTGCTCCCGTAGAAGTATCTAGCTATGATAAAGCCTTTCATACGTTTTCATATTCAGAATAGTTTGCTCCTCTTCTGGATGACGGCAGAGCGGTGAAGATCGATTCATTACTTGATTATTACCAAACTTGACTAACTAAAGAAGGACTCGATCCAGCAGATGCAAATAAAATATACCACCCAACTGAAGGCGAGAATGATTAAATTGTACGGTGACCTGATATTTTTGTCGCCGGCTGCTCGACGCAACGAATCCCCATTTTTTATTCTGCAGAACTGAATATAGAGGACACGGTAAACTTCGTTGCCGATCTAAAAGATGCTGTTGCAAAAACTCATTTAGGCCAAAAAGGAACAGTCTCCGACCAAAGGAGTTCATCACAGTTTCAAACAGATTTGGAGCTAGTGGTTCAAAGCATCGATAAAATACATTGCAAGCAGATAAAGATTTGTTTCAACGCTACTTAGTAATCTCCAAAAGTAGAGATATCGATCCTCGGCATGTTCTATCCTTTGAACTTAGCCCAGTGCCATTATAGTTCGCTTATCTTAATGGTCACCCTCGAAAGACGGTCAAGAGCAACCTGATGAAAGAATTAGAGGTTTTTTTGAGAAAGCCGACTAAGTCTTCTTGTCGATGACGTTAGACGTAGTTGCTACGTCCTAGATCTGATGGAAGTACTTCAGAGTATTAGTTAACACGTGCATGGCCTCGGTCGCAACTTAGGTGATATCATCAAAAATGCTTTACATATCGCAATGCAGTAGTAGTTGTCCTTGATAGATATGACTTCGAACATTCGATCAAAGGTCATGCACGTGCGAGAAGAGGTGAATCACATGTTATCATGGAGGTCGTGACTGCTTCAGGACAGACTCCTCTGCCTAAGAACTTTGCTTCTTTTCTCAAAAGCGGAGAAAATAACATAATCCTTGTAAACTATTTAACGTCACAATGGAAGGCTCTATTCATTGAATTTCTCCAAGATTCTCAAACACTTTTGTTAGGGAATATTGGTGGCGCAACGTGGAACGTGACCGAAGAATCTTCTCTCGAAATGGACGGCTTGCACACTGATCACGAGGAAGCTGATACTCGAATGTTTGCCTACCTTCACTTTTTCTTTGAACATAATCTGATAGATACGGTAATTATTTCTTCACCGGATACTGATGTGGCTGTGATTGTTTGTTTTTTCTGCAATGCTGAGCACCAGTGCCAACGAATGTGGCTTTACACAGGCGTTCGAAATTATAGGCGATTCATTCTCATTCATCAGATATATTCATGTTTTGATCCGGATTTGTGTGACGCACTACCTGTGTTCCATTGCATTACTGGATGTGAATCAACCGGACGTTTCAGCGGAATAGGAAAGAAGAACTTGATATGTATCATTCCTAAATTTGCTGAGATTGGCAAGAGTCCCGATATCGTTATAAGCAGCACTGCTGTAGCCGAATCGATTAGATTTATTTGCTGGCTTTATGAACCATCGGCAGAGACATGGGACATAAATGAATAACGGCATTTGATGTTTTGCAAGAAAATGTATTCTGGAGAGAAACTGACACCAACTCTTGACTCTCTGTTACTGAAACTTCAGCGCACGCACGTCCTTCCAAGTGTATCTTTGGTGAAACTGTTTCAAATCAATGCTTGACTTGCCATCTCCGGTCGGACGAGGGTGGAAGTTGCATGAGGGTGCATTACAACCTGACTGGATGAATAGTCCTGCAGCACCACAGAATGTAGAACAATTAGGAGTATGTAAATGTAAGACAGGCTGCTCTACCAACAAATGTTTATGCAAAAAACACAATCTTGTTTGCGCAGATGCAGTCATTCCGAAAATGATGAATTAGACCTTGCAACTAGATTTGATATCGACTCACGCACTGATTTTACTTCTGATGACGGAGCATAATTTGAAGTCTTATGTTACCATACTTCTTTTTTTAATCGCCTCCTTCTTTTTACGCCCCCTCGAATGAACGCCCCCTTTTTCAGGAGATTTTTCAATAAACGCCCTCCTCTAATAGACGGCCCCCCTCTAGGGGGTGTTTATTACACTACCGAACGCATGTAAAACTACTACCACCACTACATTATACCTTCAGTTTTACTTCATTATTACTTCAGTTCTCTGGCTTGTATTTCGTACAAGTATATGGAAATATGAAAACGATGATGTTTACAATGATATTGGCATGAAAATCTAGTGTATATTTCATTAATGTATAAAGTTTATTCCTAAGAAAAAGAGGAGAAGTTCAAAAAAAATATATAATAGACGCACCCCTCTTTTAAACGCCCCCTCGAATAGACGCCCCCTTGACCCTGCAAAGGTTGGGGGGGCACGGGATGCTCAAGAAGTATTTATGCTATGACCACGAAACTACGTGACTTTTCCTAAAATTTATCAAGGATTTCAGAAATCCAAAAAAATTTGTCATCTGATACTAATTTTAGGCGTGACGTCATCATTTTTGACAGGTGCTAATGCCAAAAAGCGATGACATTTACAGAGAAACGTTGTTATATGGCCAAATACCATTGTATATTTCAAAAATAGGTATTAGGAGGCTAGGATTAATGGTATCCTATGCTTTTTACGCAATTCCTTGGAGTCCCATTGCCAAAATCCGAATTTTGACAAATTCGGTTCATACACCTAATTATGCATAATTAATTGAAATTGCATAATTAATTAT
>JAOBRC010601120.1:0-10942 GCA_027575255.1 Scolionema suvaense
CATGCAGAAGTGCCGGTTGCCCGACACCACACCTCAGAAGGACATATACAGCTTAAATGTTTACGCAGGGTGACACAAGGACTGACAATGTGAAAATATATAGACTAGACTTCACGGCAGTTACTACAGGGCATTCTGGAACAGCAACGATGGTAAATCTGTAATGCAATCTGTCTAAATTACAATGCTATTGCCAGAGAAGATAGACTTTCATGTTTATGCTCTCTGGAAGTATTCACAGTTCAAATATACCTTCACCACGACCAGCTGTTGATGAAAACATATCATGAGGAAGTACATATATTTCCTTGGCACAGACATGCCAGCACCCTAGTCCAAAATATCCGAAAAATTTTCTCAAAATCAAAGCAGTTCTGCGAGGCCTCCTGATATTTACTGGAGGTAAAAAGATATTCCAGGTAAGCACATATTAAAGCAATTAGCGCTTTTTTTATAAGCTACTTAGTATTTTTCGGGTCTGAGCCTTGGATGTTACTTAGGTGTTGCTTATTTCCACATGTCTGCCGTCCATGTCCAATTTTGTATCATTTCATTATGAAATTTTGCAATACGTCCTAAGTCCTTATTGCTTATATTTCACGTTCTATCCACGTTCTTATAAAAAAGGCGTGTACTGTTTGTGATGAAGGAACGCGTAAAGCAAGGCTGATAGAAAGAAAAAAAGAAACAATGTACTGAGAACAGTGCAATGAAAATTAGTCTTCAGAACAGTAGAATAAAGTTTCACACCAAACCCTGCACGGCGAAATTGGATTCTGACTCACATTTATTTTTTCGATGGAAAAACCAGAAAAATCACATGAGTATTGTAGTTACAGTTCAAGCTAGCTAGCTTGCTTGTGGATGGTCTGACTCCCATGTCATTGTCAGAGCTAGAGATTCTGCTGTATTACATAAAACAGGGTTCAGAAGCGTGCTGGCCAGCTTTGAAGACAACAGGAGCATGAGAGAAGGAAAATCACAAAAGAAAAATGAAATTAGAAAATGAGACTAAAGATAGTACCCCAGACTAATGAATTATAAACAGAGAGGACATATTTCTTTTCAAAAAATCAATGCATGTAAATGAAACCTAGATAACAAGCATGAAAAAAAGGAAGCCTTGTAAGTACATTCAAGATGGGAACAAGAGTAATAAGTTTCGATATTCAAGGGGATGTCATGGATGTATCGCTTTTTCGAGGATCACTAAATCCAAATCCAGAATTCAAGACTATACATAGATCACAGTATCTCGAACTTATGCATATCAGACTGGGTTTTTTCGTTCTCCACTCTACACCAAAAATGTTTGCATCTGGAATTATCAAATGCTGAACTCAGATATCCGAAATTCCGGATTGATCCAGAGGTCTGGTATGTCTGTTGGCATTCAAAGAGTAAAAAAATCATCCGAAGAATTGTCCTTCCAAATGCCACAGAGCACAAACTGAAGATTAGCAAAATAATACACACTCACCAACAAACCGAGCATGTTCTTCTGACCAGGCAAGAAAGAGCATTGAGCAGACTTTGAACTCTGTAAGAAAAACAATCTCATGTATGAAGTTCCAGTAAGTGAGAAGGAGAATAACAATTTTTTTCAAGTGGAAAATGAACATCATGTGAGAAAAGTAGAATGCAGAATACAAATAATCCAGAAAAATCCAGAAAAAAACACCATGAAAAACAGAAAATATGCCCTACCTTTCATTCTGGGCAGATGAAAATCAGGCAGATATCAGAGACAGAGGCTTTGTAATCGAGCTATGACACACTTTGGACAGGCCTATCGCCCATCGATGTAAAACCTGTGTTGAGTTTCCGTAGCTGTGTAAGCCTGTCCTGCCTGAATTTCTGTGCAACATAAAATGCTTCAATCAGTAGTGTCTTTCTTGAATCGTGCAAAAGCACAATCAAAATATCATCCGACATAACCCTCCACCTCAATTTTTCCGTCTGGGTTTCCCCCTACTTGATGAAAACTTTTATCTCTGGCAAATGTTGTCCAGTAAATATACCTCGTTTTCTACTTCATAAAATGCAGAAGTTAATTGTAAATAATTTGTTTTGAGCGGTCTCCTATATAGGGGTACCCAATTGCCTGGTAAAGCTTGGTAGAGTACGAGAGACAGTTCAAATTCGACCGGAAAATACATGAAAAAATGGTAACTTCACCAACTTCAAGTTGTTAAAATCAGGAAAATGAAGCTGCTTTCTTGCGTCCAGCTTGTTGGCGTGTGTTGTGTGCTTGTAGCTATAGGCCTTAGGCGTGCATATAAATGGGCCTACAGTGCCACCGAGCTACAACAAAGAGGAGTTTGTTTGTTTTTTAGAAAGCAGATTTAGGCCTAGGAACCATAGCAAATATATCATCACCATGGTCTTAATGAGCTAACTTGCCATTCTTTAAGCAAGATTGGGCTGGATGAGGCTGAGTAAGCCAAAGCTTACCCTTTTATGTGAACAAATGATCCATCGAAACTAGCCGTGAATAAATTCCAGCTAAATAGCACATTCTTACCCTCCCTATTTACAGGGAAAAAGGATGGCGATGTTTTGACAAAGCAGATCATGCACGAACTTGGACGTGTGCCAAAAGGTATTATTTGTCATTTGTGAAATTGAACGTGTGCGAATAGTACACCTGCACCAATTCCACAATGAGAGTGGTATGTGCCGTTAATATCAAGAAAAACTATTAACAGCTTTAGAAAAGAAATTGTTAGCACAGATTTCAAGAAAGCTGCTTTCAAAGTTGCTGTATAGATATAGCCCTTTTCTGCTGCTTTTTTAAGGGCGATTTCATGAAATGCAAATTTGTCACAAGATATCTACTAACACAAACCAGTGAGTTCCTAAAATTCGTCCACTGTGCGGACCATCCGGTAAAAGTATTTTCGATCACAAAACATGACATTATCAGACACATGATATAGTTACAAACGTTGTCCATTTTTCCAAGAATGCCCTGAGTGCATATTTCATAGCCTGAAAAGCAACTTTAAAAATTTCAATCAATATGAACTTGCTGTGCACGCTGTTTGCATCATAATTAAAGTTTTACAGGCTTTACAAGAAATTAATCGAAACAGATTTAGAGAAGATTGCCAACAAATTTCTACAAAGGCATGCACTAAGGTAAATGATCGTAGGCAAAAATTATTCTACTGTTTGGAGCATCTGGCAAAAGTAAATTTACCGATATGGCTTGACATCATAAAAATGACTTATTCTCACAAAGAATGCATGTTTTAGGGTACGTTTTAACCATTGGAAGGTCTAATATCGGTAACCAAGAGGCCAAATAGAAGGAACACAATGAAAACTACAATTGTGGGAAGTTTCATGAAATTTGAAGCAGTGTTCGGGTTTAATTTGCAGAAAAAGCGAAAACAATGGCCATATTTACACAAAAATGCACTTTTTGAACCCTTAAAAATCTCTGAACAAATTTATTGCAATCAGCTATAGTGAACGAATTCCCATCAATGAAATTCTGATCTCTTACTAAATCGTATTCCCAGAAGCCAAACACCATAAAATCATCATTTTTGCAATTTTTGCCATTTTTTACCAATAAACTACAATAACTTTAGGACCAAGTATGGCACGCTGAATAATTTTATGCTGTAAGATAGAGCTAAATCAGTTCTATAAAGGTTCCAAAGAGCAGAACTACACTCATTCACCTTCACCGTCAAAATTACTGTCAAAATTGACCAAAATGACCAACTTGCCCAAGCCTGGAACAGAAGTCAAAAAGACGTGATTCAGACTTCAAGTCAGTGTCAGTTGGAATTTGGCATCTTTGAATGCCATCAAACTTCTTGATTACGATTGGAGATTTTGTCATCAGTCACTTAGCAGCTTAAAATTGATTGCTACACCTGTTCAGTTATCATTGCTTTCAAGAGGGCCAATCAAAAACTGACAAACTTTTGGCATCAAACATTGACTTCATTCGATGCTCTGATGAATTCGAAACCCTCTAAACAACTGTTCCAATGGGACAATGCAGAAATGATAGCCTCAAACCAGACTCAAGATCTCCTGTGTTTGCAGTTGCTTAGTACAAGATATGTTTCCTACTCCATAGGAAGGATCTAATGGTCTCACCTAGCGATTGAGGAGGCAAATCTTGAACTTAATGCACGAAAGGTATACTGCCCTAAGATTTACACCAAAACTTAGAAGTAGCTAATGAGACATTAATGAAATAATTTGAAGAAGCTCTTAAAAAAGTGGTATTTTTTGAGTGCTAATCACCATCCCGGATATGAGGCATGGTGAATAATACAACTTCTATTGTTTTGAAGTTTCATATCAAGAACTCCGAATCTTAAACTCTTAAGTCCTGCAATTGTAACTAAACATTTTTGGAAGATCGTGTCTACATCATTCGCCGATTATTGATCTTACAACAGCCGATAGAGTGGCTATTCGGGAAAAACGGTTGGTGACAGACAGATAAAAGGACCGAAAGACAAAGCTCATTTTACAGAACTCTTACGCTGAAGGGGGAGTAATAAAAGAAAAGTCAAAAGATAATTGGAAAGAGCTTATGTTTAAAACACAGGAACTAATCAAAGTCATGTGTGCATAATTTGACGCTAGCAACCTTCCCCATGGTCTCCCTCAGCATACACTGGAGATAACTATTCTCAAAGTGACAAATTCAAAAAGTGTGGAAGATAAAAACAAGAAACACATACCGTTTTTGAATCAATCATATAAAGCAAATGCTTCCCAGAGCGGGTTTCAAAAGGCCAAAAGATGGTAACAATTGCAGAGGGGAGTTGATCAGGGCCAACATTCTCAACCTGAAATACATACATAGAAAATACGAACAGTTGGCCTTTAACAGAGGAAATGCAATCAAAATAACCCTGTCTAATATTGATGTGGTAGGCATCAGCACTCAAGTTCAGTATTGATGTGCTAGGCATCAGCACTCAAGTTCAGTGTTGATGTGCTAGGCATCAGCACTCAAGTTCAGTATTGATGTGCTAGGCATCAGTACTCAAGTTCAGTGTTGATGTGCTAGGCATCAGCACTCAAGTTCAGTGTTGATGTGCCAGGCATCAGCACCCAAGTTCAGTATTGATGTGCCAGGAATCAGCTCTCAAGCAGGCATGTCAGTGGCTTAGAACAACGCAGGGGATGCCTTATCGCCTGGAACCCCAAATCAGGCATCCAAATTTCTTTACCAAATCATGGAAATTCAAGCTCTAGACAAGGTTTGTGAAGGTGTTCTTTCCTCAATTGGCATCAATGCTGACCCCGGAAAACTTGACAGCACTAACAATGCTTGCGAAACTCGAGGAGGAACGGAAATAGACTTTTCGGTTGACTGACTACAAGGCAAAGTCAGTCATTTTAGAGGAAACACGCAAAAAGAAAGCTAGTATGGGAACACTAAATGATGCACAAGTGCTCTCATGCCAAGGTGACGCTTTCATTCCTCTTTTACGAGCATGTATATCGAACAATTAACTTAATAGACGACAGTCCATGGTTCTTCCAGCCTACCAACTGTCATCCACCATTTTTAACAAGCATCAGATAATTTCAACCCAGTCTCAATTACCAGGGGTCGAAATAACCGTGTGGCTCAGGCTAAAGCCGGATCAAATTCTCGTTTAGCCGGCTCAACAAGATATGGCATTGAAGAAAAAAGCCGGCTTGAAATAGCAATAATGTGCGAAGGTTAATGTCGGTCACTTTGCATAAAGAGAGATAATTAAGTCCATTAGTTAGCAAATCCCCACAAGCGGCTTTGACGTTTGCCCCTATTAAACAGGAAGCAATCAATGACACCTCAAAAACGGCAGAAAAGTATAGCTGAGTTGTTCACGAAACCGGCTAAAAATACTAAAACGTGTGGTGATGCTCAAGATTCGTCCGTCGGCGCTACGTCCTCCGCGTCCTCGATTACATATTCGTCTGTGGTGCAACCAACTTCAAAATGGCCGCTCTGAAAGAACATTCAACATCCGACTCTCATAAAACCGCGGTCGAAGAAGCAAGTCCCGAGAGTGCGAAAGAAGCTGGCTTATCTCTTCCGCTAAAACATGTAAAATTGAATATTCCTGCTGATAGTGCCATTGCTACCAGATTCCAAAAAGTGAGCGAGAAGGAGAGGACCGGGCTGAAGAAACTTACGGACGTCACGCAATTTATTGCAGTGAAAGCACGTCCCTTCACAGACTTTAAAGACCATATCGACCTCGAGAAACTGCATGGTGTGAAATTTGATACAAACAGCTACGAAAACGAGACTGCCTGCAGGGATTTTATCAAAAGTATTGCGAGTTACTTATTCAACATTGACGTGCACGAGAAATTGCTGAGGGTGAATTTCATTGCCATACTGCCATACTTTCAGTTACCTGAAAGTTGAAAAAAACCGAACAACGAACAGCTTTATGTTCTTCAAGTTTGAATGCTCTACTTAGAATCAAGCTTCGACAACTGTCAGCGAATGAGTTCCATGAAGAATTTTCGGAAAAAGTCGTGTCGCATTGGTACAACGGAAAATCCAGGCGAATCCATCAAAATGCACGAAAAATTTACAACAAAAGATAGACATCGGTGAAGTCACGTGAGCAGTTCAACGCTAGTGAGTTCACACTTGATGACTCGAGCACGGATGATCCTATTGAAGATACTTTTTCTAGTGACGAGAATGACGATGAGGCAAAATAGTTGTGTATGATTTTTTTCTACATTAGCTTTTACTAAAAATCTTTGTTTCTTTCGCTTCTTTCCCCTCGTATTGGTCAGAAGTCATTTCTGGGCTATTACAGGTGTATGAGCGTAATCATGATATCGATATTTATATTTTATATTTCTCTTTATATTGGATCGATAATAAAGGTTCGAAATCGCTGAAAATGGTCCACAAAATAACCAATCCAGGCAAAAGAATGCCCCAAAATCAAAAATTTTCCGGGGATCCGCCACGAACCCCACTGGGGGGCTTACAGCGCCCCCAGACCCCCAGCTGCTAACTACTCGCTCCGGGCACTCCGCACCCTACGCTCGTATTGTATGCTCCGCTCTCATTATCAAAACAGCCGGCTTGATCTGAAAAGCTTATTTCGACCCCTGAATTATGGCTACATTTTTTATGGTTTCAGGGTTCCCTAATGCTTACAATGTGGTTAATTTTTTGGAGTTTCAAGTCATGGCAGAATGCTTTTCGGCGGCACGTGAAAACAGTGCGAAAGGAAAAACTGCCAGGAAGTGCCATAATTTTATAACTTGAAATAAGAAGTGATGCAAAGCTCTAAGAAGAAAAACGTCCATGGAAAAATAATCAATGATGAACCTCATTGCTAGAATGTTCCTTGAAAATCTGTTTCAATGAACTTAAAGGGACAGTATCCGATAGGCCTCTGAAAATAAATTGTAGATTCGTGCTCTTCTCATCGCTTCACTATCACTCCGTGCTAGGTTCTCCTGAGCCCCTACCCGTCTGAAAATAAACGCTAATATTTTGAGCAAAATTAGTTCTATTCAACGTAAAAACAACCACAATGTAAGTCTCATACTTTTGTATCTCAATCTTCACATAATGTTCATACATTTTGGCACATTGAAATTATAAGGTTTTGACCAGGATCTGAATTTAGGGGCGGAAAACAAAGTTCAAGTATTGAGCGTCAAGATGAAAATATCTTTCATTGGGTAGTTCCTATGGCTGAAATACTTTAGATTCAGAGTCCTGGTGGCAATACTGTTACTTTGAATAAAAAAATTCAACATTTTTAACTTCAACGGTTCTGTCGGATCCTGGCCCTTTAAAAGCACTATGCTTCAATAATTCATATACCAAGATCTTCAGCTAACCATCTAATGACCCTCATCCTCACTTGGCAAAACCATAAGCATCTGAGACAAAGGACATTAAATGGAAACAGCGACCAATACAGAAATTTGTATATTTAAAGTAGTTTTGTGCTTCTGAAATAGCTAGAGATAAATCACGTACATATGCTGATGCCCCATAAATTTATTTACTGGCCGAGTTATTGCCTAGGAAGACTCACTGCCAACACAACTGAGGAATAGCCCAGAAATTCATGGAGATTTTAGCGCAAGGCAGAAAAATTTGCAGAATTCCGCCAATTAGTGGAACACTCACATGCCTGCTCAAGTTCAGTATTGATGTGCTAGGCATCAGCACTCAAGTTCAGTGTTGATGTGCTACGCATCAGCACTCAAGGAGTCTAAAGCCTGTCTGAAACGATTCTCACTACTTCTTTAGCAAAACCAATCACAACTTAAAATATCAGATGATAAAATAAAAGAGAAGCATACATACGAAAGTTCATATAGCAGAGGGCATAGATCACATAAAAATCCAATATCAAAGCAATAGACATACTGCTTCACTGCCTTCTGTATCAAGAAAGAGTATCTATCACACAGCAAGACAGCTGCAAACTCAGAAGTTTCATACCTAATAAATAACAACTCACTAAGTATGTGTGGTCAACAGCTTGACCAACATCCTCGACACTTTTCATCCAGCTCTCTCCCTTAACCTTACTTGTATACAGAATTTGGCGCACAGATTTGGTAGCCAACCTGAATAAACCAAAAACAAAAAAGGCTTTCTGTTAGTTTAGATGATAGCTATCTGATTTTTACTAGATGCAATACAAAACAGCACTATTGCGTCACTTTCATTACATGCAATAATGCCACACATGTAAGCAGGGTCCACTTAAAAAGTCGGAACAGTCATCGACTCAGAGCAGCAAGGGATCCTAGTAGCTGGGAGTCATGCTTGACTCTGTGAATCACCTATATGTGGTACAAGGTAGATGGAAGCTGGAAGCTTTCGCCTCAGTAAGGCTGTTAATAGCAAAAATGGCCACAATCAGTTTCATTCACTTTCCTAATACTTGTTGGTCTACAGGGAAATGTCAGAATGCAATGCCGACACAAACAGTTCTGGAACAGCTTATTGTGGTTTTTGCAGGAGTTCATGGCCTAAGTTCCATAAAAACAGGGCGGTCAAAGTAAAGTGTAGGGGGGGTTGTCTGACAAATTTCTGAAACTAATAAATGGGGGGATCATATGTAATAATCGGGTGGATACAAGCAATTTCAGGTTAGTAATAGCCTCGTTGATTTCGATTTTCACAGTTGAGTACCAATTTATATTAAGCTACCTCTTTAAAATCTGAATGATATGTAATATTGAATTTATGATCAAGAGTGCAGGTGCCCGTTAGATTCAGAAAAAGAAGTGTTATTATGTTGATTTCTCAGTCTTGTGATATGTTTTGTCTTCCAAATTATCTTGCCTTTGCTGTTTTTTGGGCAATAATGAGCTTCATAATTTTATCGGGTTCAAGTTTTTGCAATCCTAACCAATTTGCAATACAAAGAAGCATGCTCAAATGTAGATCAATCAAATTGGATTTTCAACTTGTATTTTAGTCCATTTCCTAAGTGAGAATTAGAAACCTATCTAAACATATCAACATAGATACAAGTAGCCTGCTCCCAGACCCAGCGCACTTCGCTCACTCGTTTGCAAGGTCTGCTTACCTTGGACGCTAATGTCATGCAGCGTGGTCAGAAATTATTGAGTTCTCGCGAGATGAAAACAATGGAGAAAATAATTTATGCCAACATTGCGCATGCGTAGTGAGCCGGACCCAGCAGCTTGAGATTCAGATGATTCAACATGGCTGCCGTCCCTGGACGAGGTAAACATCGAGCAAAAATTTTCACGAAGGACATCGATCTTTCGCTATTTGAGGAAGGTTTGGAATTAGCTCGCAGACGTTTTGATCTCGCGTCCTTGTACGGAGAGCAGAGAGATGCTTTGTGGAATTTCTTCACCGGCCAAAACCTTTACTTCAGTGCTCCATGCGGATATGGGAAGTCATTTGTTTTCATGGCCATACCTGTTATTGCTGATCAGTTAGTTGAGATTGAAGACGGCTGGCATTCTGTCCTTGTTATATCACCCCTCATTTCTTTGATGGAAGAGCAGGTTTCGTACTTAACAAATGTTGTAGGGTTAACGGCTGTGGCACTCAATCGTGACATTGACGAAGCAACTTTGTCAGAGATGCAGGCTTACCCACCATCTTTTCTGTTTACCTCTCCAGAAAGTTTGCTGGCAATTTCTCGATGGAGGAAACTGATATCTTCGCCTGAATACCGTGAAAGGTGCATAGCTGTAGTAGTTGATGAAGCTCACACTATCCGTCAGTGGTATGTATATATGTGATTCTAGTTATATACCTAGCTATATGATTCTAGCTATATACCTGGTGTGTGTTCCTCTTAGCTCTGTCTGTTTTCTCTTTGTTTTGGACTCTTATGAATTCATGGTAGGTTTTTAGCCAAGGCAGCTACTTTTAGGTAGGTCTATTTCTCGGCTTCCTAATGCTTGTTTTGCATTTTTTGCTGCTGTTCTGCCTTTGTTTCTCCTTCTCTAAGATTCAGTGTCAGGTCCATACCTAGATCAGATTTTCTCTGGTTATTCCTGGCAGACTTTTTGTCGTTGACTCTTTTACAAATTATTTCTTTTTTGCTTTTGAATGTGCTACATTTGTCTTTCCTAATCTTGCTTGTAAATATTGTGATTGTGTGAAATGGAAAATTCATTACATTGTATGTAGGTACTGACATAGGCTGATTGCCTTTACTTTCTGAATAGGTACAAGGTGTACCTTTTTGTTTGATCATTGTAAATCTGTTAATCTTCATTTAGGGATAGCAATCGATTCATGATTCTTTTAGTAGTTGCATCATGCTGTCATGCATGGAAAACTAAATATAGCTAAGTTAGAGATTTTCACGCACAGGAACTGTTTTCAAGACTTTCAAACACGATTAAACAGAGTTTAGCTTACTTGGTTGTCACTTGTTGACAGACCTACCTCCGTACTGCATTTTGTGCATGAGACCAT
>JAOBRC010601231.1:0-10942 GCA_027575255.1 Scolionema suvaense
ATTTTAAATATTGCTGTGATTGTGTATAATGACGGTTGGCCAACACTATATAAGTTGAGCTAGTGGTTTAGTTGTTACGCAGAATGATGACTGATGATCAGAATAGTTTCTTGAAACATGTATTGTGTAAAAACAATCGTGTTATTTCTACAGCTTGTAATAATTAATTCTTGCTTCCCCATGCTGCGCATGTGCAGAAGTGCAAAAACTTGACTAGCCGCAGTTTAGCCGCATCATTCACTGGATTGAATACTCTGCTTTACGCTCGTTTCAAGTTACGCTCCAGAGAAAGAAAAGTTGGGCTAAATTTGGCACTTAATTTGTGCACTGTTTTGTCCAGTTTTTGAGTAATAACCGGGGTTTTGTCCTACACAAGTCTTTTTCTACAAGAATTTACCGGGATAAGTCTTTATATGCTTAATCGTACCTTAGTATTATGCTCCAATCTGTCTTAGGAGGTGGGCAGGTGGGAGACAGTTTTGTCCGAAGCATGTTGTCCTGAGGGCGGGGGGGGGGGGCCACTTGGTGTATACGGCATGCGGGGACGTGCGGCCACTAAGGATGAGTACGACCCACTGAAATTCATTAAACTTGGGTCTACTTTTTATGTCATCTTGCAGAAAAGTACCTTAAAAGCGATAAAGAAAGCGTTTTTTCAGTTTAGAAAGGAAATTTTAAGCAATCTACACGTTTTATTTGCCTAAATTTTGCCTGCGGCGCCAAGATCGATGGTGTAACAGCCAGTTAGTATTTCACACCGCCTTATTAAACATACCGGTAGGTCGATTTTCGATTTGGGGGCCCCAGGCCCCTGTCACTTTACAAGTCGAGTACCTGTTCAACCCCATCCCACCCCTTCCCGGGCATGTTGTTGCCTGCTCATTTTTTATTTACGCTGTAATTTTGGATTTGTTTTGACTGTTTTTGTCCGAATTGTCGCATGGTGTCGTTTGTTAATCTTAGAAATTGGATGAAGATGTGTAGAAGATCTCCATGGTTTATCCTCGTGTTTTCTTTGTTATTGTGTTGTAAACACACCACAAATGCGCGAAAACGAGCTCGCAGTCAATGTCGACATCCAACATTCTTGGAAAAAGTAAGAATTTATTCTGCTCAGACGAAAGGCATTGAGCTGCCCGACTTTGTCTTCTTCTCGAAACAAGAACAGCAGCGATATAATAAAGACATCATATCGCAAGTTGTCGACCCTAATCTGTACCCTCCAGCCCGACCTATCAAAAATACATTTGATGTTGAAAAAGTGAAATCATTGGTGAGTGAGTTGCGTAAGACCATCATCCAGCCGTTGCCTCCACGTTACAACCACACAAGATTTGGGCGAGTCCGGCGCTCGATACAGTGTTTTAATAAAGGCACACGTACTCCAAACGGACTTCTTCGCTTTTGCAAAGTCTGTATTCACAAGACAACCCTTCCATCCGATAGGTAAGTTGCCATTTGAAGTGTGAACTTTGAGGAAGTTGGTTAATTTTACATAACCTATTTTTAACCTGTGCATAGCTTGTCCTCCACAGTTCCTCTTGCATAGTTGGGGAAGGATCACTTTCGTCCATAAATAAAAGGTGGATTTTCAAACGAAAATAGAGCAAAACTGGCGCAGTATCCAGTGCCTTGAATATTTTTTCTACAGACACTTATCGTGGTTCTGTTTTATGGAGACAAGCTCTAAGGTAATTAATTGTTGCGGAATTAATTTTTGCGGAACTACTTTTTGCGGCTGAAGGCACAAACCGGAAATATTTTGCGGAACGAATTTTTGTGAATCACATGACTCGATGGATTTTGCGGAATTGATTTTTGATGATGTAGTTGTTTGGACAAGTGTTCATGACAATTCAAGGCCTTAAACAGTAACTATATTTGTCTGCCTTTCCTTCCTCTAGTCTCCTCTTTTTTCTCAGTTTTGATTGCTTCTGCGGAACTAATTTTTGCGAATGGCAGATTGATTGCGTTACGTTTTGCGGAATTAATTCTGCAAAAATTTATTACCTATTAGGGTACCCTGGTTCTGTGTACCCTTGATAGCATTTGGTTTTGTCTTGTACTGTCTTTAGCTTATTGCGCACACCATGAGCGCTTCTTGAGGAAAGAAGTCGAATCTTCCCGAGAAAATCTGTCAGGTATCATGAAATCAGATGCTCTTCCTCTCATGGGAGCCTGACCGACCTGTTCTTGTGTTCTCTTCCTTCTACACGGTTAAGAGCCCAAAGCGCCAGTATAGAGGATAGGGAGATCTGGTTTCAGGTTACTGCGAGCATACTACACTATCTTGGAACCTGTTTTCAGCTGACCTGTTTGTAAGTAGCAGTGTAACAGTAGGTTGATACTGCTGTGCTGTGCCAAAGCTATCATCTCAATGTATTAGCATCTCAATGTACAATCTAGTGATCTTTGACTAAACCGTGGCTTACTGGAAAGGTCTGCGTTTTTTTTTGTGGATTAGCTGCATTTAATGGTCTAAACAACTGTCATATCTGAGATTTATCTCAGTTTGATTATTAGGAGAACAATGCTACTATCCAGGACAAAATACATTGGACAAAGGGCTTTTTTTAAGCCGAAATTCAAAATGTGCATTTTCCATTTTTTGCTCACAGAAGGAGCTGGTGGTCAAGAGCGCAGAGCCTGTTTCTGGTACCAGGTAGGCATCCGTTAAGCGGAGAAAACGTGATGATATTTTGCAATTTTTAACAATGGAAGGAGCAGCAGGTTATTTTCAATTAGCCACCTACCAAAAAAATACTGGCCACGCCCATGTTGAGTTTCTAGCAAGCCTTGTGCAACCATTCAGGCATCCGAAATAGTTGACTCTCGATAACTTCACCCCAGGGGGCCTTGAAGAATGTTCGACCTGCCGAGAGTTCGAGTCATCAAGAGTATTGAATTGGGCTTGTGGGGACTGACTGTTTAGTTTGACATACCGAGTAGTTCGAGTTTTCGAGATTCGAGTTATCGAGAGACAACTGTACTGTTTTTCGAAAATAGAGAAACGAAACTGTCGGCCCTGATTTGCTCCGCTCTTCTCCTCGTTCAATAATACTTTAGTTGCTGGTCAGCTATATGCCATTTTTGACGCAAATTCCACATACGTTTTGTACGAGATTGTAGCCGTGTTTCAGTGTTACCTCGGTACACCTAAGCCGGAAGTTGTTCCAAATTCGTAGCATTGTTCCACGCACAAAAAAACGACCACTACTAGTCATGTTTTATTCATGTTTTCAAATGCAGTGCGACCAGTACCTTGGCCGCCAATATATGGACAAGTATAAGCAATGCCCTTTTACGTATAATCATGACCTGGCAAGTATTAAAGACTTGTAGACGTAACCTTGCCAACACTGGATTTGAAACCAAAACGAGGTCGATTTGAAGCCCAAGGTTTTCTAAAGCAAGCTCTTGTTAAGATCTTGGTAAGTATTAATTATGTTATGCATAATTAGTATTAAATATCAGCCCCTGGCAAACATAAGCATAATTAGTATTAAATATCAGCCCCTGGCAAACAGCCATTGTTATGATTTCAATGACTACTTGAAACTGGACCGTTACGGCTTAGATTCATTGAGCTCGTATAACCTCGGGCTTCAATCAAACTCGATTTGATTTGAAACCCTGCATTTGGCAATATTTCCTTCTCCTACTTCAAAATAATTGGCAAGGTGGTATTACACATCAAACTAGCCATTGGTAGTTCTTGCCAATGTATTGCCAGCCAATATATTGCATTAATGTAAAACCTGTATAACTTTCTTTTTGGTCGGCAGTTGCACTCATAATCCAACTCATCCATGAACAAAAGTGGTGAACGATAATGCGAGTGTGCTCATACTTATCTTGATAAAGGCATCATGTGATTAACCTTGGAATGCACTTGGCAATAGATATACAAGATGCCCTATAGTTTATTAGCATGCAATATATTGTGCTAGTGTAAAACCCACTTTTAGTCATACTGCACCATGGTGGCTAGCCTTCGTTCAAGACCCTTACTTAATTAATGAGGGTCTTGAACGAAGGCTACACGTTGTCATTACTTCCTACTGAGATATTCATTGATCACAATATGGAAAATAAATCAGCAGGTACCAGCAGGCTGTGCCAGTTCGACTCTGCCAAACCACGGATCCTTTTGGCTTGATCCAGTTGTGCCGTGCGGAACTGTTCTTTTTTTTTTGGAGGGGGGGGGAAGGAGGGTAGGGTAGGGGGATGTTGAATCATAATCTTGGAACAGCACGGTTGTATATGGGACGGCAAATGGTCTTGTGCCAGTCTCATATTTGCCTTTCTCGAGAAAATCTGCTGGTATTACAATGATCAATTTTACTGACCAGTGCAAAATGCGTTGCGTGCAATTTGATCCATGGTTCGTACATACGCCGAACAAGCTCTGAGAAGTATTTTGAGCTCTGCTGCGCGCAGGGGATCTTTGCGTCGATCTTCCCCGGTGACTTAGAAAGATGTCCATCTATGACGAAGAAGCTTGTGAAATAATCATTTCAGAGTTTGAGAATGCTCATAAAATTGAAGCAATAGATTATACAACCTATGTATACTCCTGATTCGGATCCTTTTGTCTTAGTAACGAATGACGAACTCTGAAGTGATGTGCTTGCCAAAATACCTTTGTATTATAGTTCTGAAAGGAATCAAATCCCAACTTCAGAAATGCGAAGTAGATTAATTGCTAGTCTTTCTTTCTGAAGACTTCCATGTTCCAAAGTATGACTCCATAAATTCGATTTTAGATGATCAGAACTTTTTGATCTCATAATCGAAGACTATCTGTGCCAATTGAATGCGTTTAGCTGCTAAAACTTTGTTCTCTGATTTTTTCTTTGTTCTTTGTTGATAAAAGGACCCGGAGAGCAGCACATTAACATAAAGTTCAGAAAAGTGAAATTTCATTTATGGCGAGATCTTTTTTAATGCTGTTCTACGAACTTATAGCTTTCAAAATCAGCTGTGTTTAATGTGCAGACATGTTCCAAAATTCGCCTTTACGTCCTCAAAGCCTGGGGGTAAGCATTTTTTGCTTCTTAGTTTGACTAATTGTAACCGAGCTGTGGCAAAAAGCGCATTAAACGCAACTTAAAATCAAACTTTGCAGCTCAGCAGGCCCAGAAAACACTAAGTGCGGCGTGAACAAAGTTATTTTCTTCAGCGGAAATTGAGTCAAAGCCAATTTTTGCGTATTTACTTAATTTCTATGCTGAATTTGACCAATGGCAAATAATTTTATCATCCGGTCTTTTGTTGACATTCACTTCTGGTTCTATCTGACAAGAAAATCGTAGAAAATTGACAAGCCGTTTCTCATCAACTGAGAAAAGTGACAGCCATCCGCATTGGTAGTTGTCTGTTTTCGGTCATAAAAGCGCTCAGCAATTAACCTGCTGGAGGCAGTCCGAAAATATTTTCCCCCAAATTTTTTGCACTTGATGTATTTTATTGAGTAGTTTTTTGATTGTGTTAATCAATTTATTTTCTGCTTTCGTATGTCGAAGAATTTGTCCTTAGTTTTTGCCACAAGCTTAAAACAAAGAGAACTACTAGAAGTTGCACAGGTAGCATTTTGCCATTTATTCTGGATATTTCGCTCTTGCAAAATGTTACGTGCTGTGAAGTTTGTGCCCAGAGAAATATATTTATTAAGCTTAATATAGTGATGAAACCCCCTGTCCAAATATAGTGTTGAATGACTTTTTTTTCAGGATTCCACAGTACATCAACGAAATAGCTTGTGACCAGGTCGATAAGCACTGCCTTCTTGGCCAAGGATGTTGTGTACAAAAAGTGATGTACGCCACTTTCTTGAAGCGAACGGGATGTGGTCAATACGAGACTTACACACAAGCAATCAGAACTGGATGTGAATGCGAAGTTGATCCTACGAGTGTATTCGTTCAATTTATGTCCCCATAATCTCTGCAGATCAGAAAATTGCTGTTGCGCAGCTTGAAGATGTAGAAAAATCTTTTTAAGGTATGAAAGAAATGTTTTAATAAAAATGGTCTGGTCCTTTCTTTGTTTCTATTTGGTAAGTGACTGTATGCGAAGTCGAGATAAGTATACACTTCTTTTTCATAGGAAGCCATAAATTTGAGCTAAGGCTTATTGTAAATAATTTTGCTTCTATTTTAAGGTTCATTTATTCTTAATTTTATTCAATACTTCGTGGGCATATCTATAAAAAATAAAAATTTCTTTTTCGAAATGAAAGTTCATGATATTTTGCGTCATTCCTACTAAAGCCTTATTATAAAATTTTAAGATCGTTACTATAAAATAGCGTTTTTGTTCTCAATTTTTTGATGAAGCTGAATCTGAATATGTTTTCATATTGTTCTTAGTTTTGGGCCCAATTGAAGCTTGTGTTCTTATAAAATTGTTCCTAAAAGAAAGAGTGTATGGTGTAGTAAAAAAAGCATGGTTAGTTAGCTGATTAAACATCGCTGCCACATTCCTCTCGTATTCCGCCCAACTTGAATGTAAGCGTTTTAATTAATTAATTAATTAATTTATTAATTAATCAATTAACAATTTATTTTCAGTTGGTTAAAATAGTAGTACAATCCTCAGGAGATAATATTGTATTATTTTGAAAACAAATGCACTAATTTATAAATCCAACACCATGAATGTATGTTTTACACATCCGGCATTTACAACCAATGGGCGTCCAACTACGAATTTTGCGTTTGAACTCATCAAGTGTCTTGCAGTTTTTTATGTCTAACGGCAGTGACTGCCAAAGCTGCTGTCCACGAAATCCAATAGTTTCTGTTCCGTACCGTACAGTCTTTAGGTAGGTTAACTCTATTTGAGAGGCGTTTCTCGTATTGTATCTGCATTTCTTACTAGAAAAAAATATCACTCATAAAAGACGGGTTTACTCCATTTATTGTTTTGAAGATCTCAGTAGCAAGTGCTCTCACTATTTTGTATAGATCCACTTTGCGTGCTACTCAGGTGTTGCTTAACCCTGCCATATATGTTTTTCTCTGTCTTGATACAAAATACTCATTAAGTTACTATATGGATCCACTTTTGGTGCGGTACTTAGGCGTTGCCTTCTGTTTTTTTGGATCTAAATCCGTAATACTCATTATGCAACTACAGTAAACTCTCTAATTAGCGGACAGTCTTTAAGCCTGGTTTTCATTGATCGTAAGGCAATCGTAAGATGTAGATTCGTGGTCTGCTCATCGCTTCACTATCACTCAGTGCTAGGTTTTACAGAGCCCCTACCCGTCTTAGCCTTCACGGATTTCGCGCTTACCAATTGCAGACGGTGGGATTCGAACCCTCGACCTTGTGTGCACAAGGCGACAGCGCTGCCACTGAGCCATTCCAGAGCCCTAAAGCCCTCCGGCTATCTTATGACGCATTCCATGCTTGTAAGCATCCTCGTATCTGTGCGTTGCACATGCGGAACGAAGCTGGCCATTGGTAAAAGATTCGTGTCACGTGATCCAGTCGAGCGGTGCTCGTGACCAAATTAGATCAGTTTGGAAAAGAAAGTCAGCAAAGACGAGCGTAGACATCATCTTCAGGTATCTTGTGTTTTTTTGCATGACTTACTGACTTTTTGATGTGGCTTTGTCACGGACATGCGAACAAGCACTGGGGACTTAGCGAAAGTTGGTTTTCTCGACTTGGACCATCAGCAAAACATGTTTTTGATGAAAAACGCCTGGTAATCCTGTCCCTGTTTCCACCCTGACTGCTGCCTAAGGACATTTGAGGAGCAAAAAAATTGACAGAAGCTACGACCATCAACATTAGCCTAAACAGGATTCGTATAAAAAGCTATACTTAACCCTTAGACGACGGATAACGTAGATATACGTTTTTTCACTATGGTCACTTCAAATGCCTATAACTTGGCAACCGTTGCAGCTAGACCCCTACAACTCAGTACCTTTTTCAAATTACACTCAATTCCCTTTCTCATGGTTCAAACCCAATGCCTCTAGCTTGATTATTTCAGAAGTTATTGCAGTTGCAAGATTGGCAAAATGGCTGGATTTTTTCTGGTCTGAAAAAATAATTAGCACAAGCTAAGGGTTAAGGAAAAGTGAGAATTGACTATTTCGGTCAAGGATAATGCTTCAAACGGTATTTTGCAGCAAAACCCGCACTGCTGGCCAGGTTGAGTCGACCAGGAACGTCAGAAAGTGGTTCCATCACCTCTGACCGGGTTTTTGTTAAAGAGCGTTTGCCTGGAGCCTGGAGTCCACTATTTATTATTTTATTCTGAAGGAAATTCAGGCCTTCCTACGAGCCCTAAGTAAAAATTTATATAAGTTTGGTTCTTAAACGTGCTGACACAGAGTAAATTTCATTCCTCCTTCCTTGAAAGTTTTTATAATTACATCTTTCCCATTGAAAGTAGGAAACGTAATCCAACGGGAAGCTTAAATATAAATACTGAAAATTTTGGTAAAATCCAAAATGTGTTTTTGTTTTACAGTTATACCACATGGAAAAAGGTTGAGATTCTTATTCCCAACCTATTACGAAACCTTTGATACTGAAATGGGGAAAAAGGTATGCGACGCTGACAATGTACACTTTTCGCTGTTATAATAACATTGACAAAGAGAGGACATAGTTTATATTCGTTATTATTTAGAACGGCGGAAGAGGATGTATAATATGTCGAACACTTTGCAACCCTGCCATTCTTATTGATTCTACTCTCACAAAAAAGTGTACATGGATCGTTTTGATGCCGTTTTTATGCTTCCCGACCCTGACTGAACGGTCAAGTAGGAAATTCACGGGTTTCACTGCATATTTCAATGTATTAGGTCAATTTTCGCATTTTGGTAACTTATGACGTGTCTGGCTGTCGATGAAGATTGATTTCTACGCCTCAAAACAGTTTTTTCCCGGGGCTGGGGAATGAGGGCCGGGGGGCGGGGCTGAGGGCCGGGGCTGAGGGGGTGGGGCCAGCGATCACCTTGAGCCCTCAATCACAGTAATAAAATTCCACGCATCAATCAATCTAAATACAAATGCCAATTACTTAATAGCAAGCTGCCGAAATACAACACTCTATCTATAAACTAATGAGAAAATTCATAGTGACATGTTAGGATGATATTAGTGTCATTAAAGGGGAACAATGGTCAAAAACGAAATTTAAACAGATGATAGAGCTCAAAAAAACGTGACACACAGTTTTGATTTCATGACAGAAGCTTGTGTAGTTCTACACAGCTTTGATTTCATGACAGAAGCTTGTGTAGTTCCGGAGATATTAAGTCCCAAAGTCAAGCAGCTACCATCTTGCCACTAATTATGCATGATGTCACTGATGTCACAGTTCAATTATCTACATTTTGTTTCGAAAATACTCCACATTGAATTATTACTAAGGGTTGTCTGTTTCATTTCATCATAGACCTAAGCAATATGTTTAAGATCCAAAAAAGAAAATACCACAGGGTTGCTTGTTATTAAGGAAAGAGCAATCCTTGGCAACAGACTCCAATGACATCATGAAAAATCACGATGGTAGCTGCTCGACTTTGAGAGCAAATATCTACAAAACTAAGCAAGCTTTTGCTATGATGTTGATGGGAAATCCCATGCTTTACTGTGCTCTATCATCAGTTAAAATGTCGTTTTTGATCATTGTACCCCTTTAACAGAGTAATGTAAATTTATTTAACCAGGAAACAATTGTAATATTTGACCTGACAGTTCAGCTTTGCTTTGTACTTACTAATTAACTACCCCTCTTTTATTCTTTAAAAGACATCTTTTTGCTGTAGTGCAAATCAATTATTAAACAAACATCAACGTGGAAAACACTAACCTCGTTTTATGTCAGACTCAAATTTTTGCCTGGCCTAGAGCCAGGCATCATCAGGAGTGACACGTCAACGGTCGCACTTCGAATGTTTGACTTTGCAGTATGGTGGTTTCCGACGATCGAGCTGACGTCAATCGAATGATTTCTCCACCTTTTCAGGTGAGGTTTTGATTTCCGCCAATCAAAGAAGAAGCTTCTCCATGCTTGTGAATTGATGGTAGTACCACTGTCTCTATTGAGGCCTTGGATTTCTTGTGGTCCTACTTTCAAACATTGAATATCAAGAACTTCTCTAATCTCTAATCTTTCTATCGGCGCAATTTGGTGTTAATGAAACCCAAGTCTTATATGACGTAGTAGGATCCATCAGTTTCAATAAAAAGAGCAATCGATGCCATAACCGATTTACTCTTCCAACTGGTCAGAAGTAAAAAGAATGACGAAATTGGCTTTGTTAAATATCAGAGAAGTCATAGAATTGTGTCTCCGAAACTGCTATTTTCAGTGGTGACACCAAGTATACACGATGCATGACTCCGGTTCGATCGGTCTAACCCTAATGGTCGTCGTTTCCGAAGCATACTTACAAATACATCTAACTTAAATGGTACTCCATGACAAGGCCTACCATCCTTCTTGGCAAGGCTTTCTAGGAGATTCCATTCCTGGAACCGTTTTTTTCGTTTTCTGCGTGTTATACACTTTTGAGTTTCTGAGCCTTTGGTATTGTATTTGTTAGTGTATTTATATGTATTTATTTGTATCAGTGTATTAGTAGCAGCAGTATTATTGCGTTCCGGACGAAAAGCATTGAGTTAAAAAAAAATAAAAATAATAGAAGAAAAGGCTATTCAAGGCACTCTTAAAGTTCAAGCGAGGCTTCTCACATATGGACGGTATGCTGGTGACTCTCGTTTAGAACACCAAAGGGATTCAGTCAGGGGCCACAGAACACTCTCCTCATTGTCACAGTAGATTTAATTGGTTGCCTCTACTACCTTGTCCGTTGAACCAAAGTACGCCCATTCTCCCTTTCGGATAGTCACGTGACCATACTCGGCAGCCATCTTGAAAGAGGTGCTAGAAGACCTCGGTCGC
>JAOBRC010601342.1:0-10942 GCA_027575255.1 Scolionema suvaense
GACGAAGGGTAAGGCATTGGCGCCAGGTGAGTGGATCGTCCACTCTTTGCCAGTGCCAGTCCCCTTCTTGTACTTGTGTGTTTCTTTTATCACGATAAAGAAAAAAAAAGTTTTGTGCATGAATAAATTTAAGAGCTGAGATTTTGTGTACTTGATGGTCAACTCTATGATAACGCATCCACTGGAAAAGTTTTGTGCTTATGTTTTACCTGCGAAGGGCTTCGACTTGGAACAAGCTTTTCGATCGCCAATCTTTTCAGACACTATTAAAAGTGCAACCAAGGACGTTTTTAAAGTTCCTTGGTGCAACTAAATTTTTAAAAACAGGCCCACTTACTGAATATATCTACTGGGCATTTTGGGGGCTCCCCAACCATGGGGGGAGCCCCCTCCGTAAGATCTAAGCTACTGTAGCTATCGCGATGAAACTTTGCAAGGACGTAGAGCATTCAGCGATCAATTTGGTATAGTTAAACATTGCTGACGTCATCAATTATTCATGACGTCATCAATCAAAATAACAAAAAATTATGAATGCCCCCTAAAAGCATTAAATGTCTGGAAAAGTCACCACATTTCAGCCCAAAACGTTTATCCGTTCCGGAGATATCTGGAAAAAATTAACTTTTCATGCAATAAAGTAGATGCTGCCAACATGGATGTTTTATACATCCATGCTGCCAATGACAATGAAGATATATTGCGCGCAATTTGTTTCGAGTTAATTAAACGTTTTTAAAAAATCTCTGTAATCAGATGGAGTTATTTAGTTGCTGAAGATAGAGTTGCCCAATTCAGTAGTTTATAAGTTGTTTAAATTTTGAGCCTTTTTTTCAGGGCGGTTGTTCATGTTCAGTTTAGTTTAAAAAAAAGGAATGTAGCTATTTGAAATATGATTTTCGTAGCCTATTTTCACTCGGCTTTTGGGAGCTCATCTGGGTTGTAACTTTGATTTGAAAAATGCTAAATGCATGCAGGATCTACATGCACGGCACAAAATGGAATTCAGCTTGGGACCATACATTAATGACGTCTAAAATTTGTTAGCTTTTTTACCCCCTCCACCCTTGTCGGAATTTGCCTTAAAACGCTTGACCCCTCCCCCTCCGGACGTCTAATTTTACACGAGTTACAAAAATTTCGTCACTTTTGTCCGACGAATAATTTAGTCCAGTTGTAATTTTTCTTCTTTATGGATTTTTCAGAGCAAACTATGTCATGATACACATAGTAAAACATATAACATTTCTCTTTGGTTTTATTCGTGTGTTTTTGCATCATCGTAAAGTAGCCATCGGGGACTTGATTCCACTTTTGCTGTAAAGAATAATGGCTCTTTCATGTTTTCGGGGTGAAATGATTTTGTTTGCAAAAATTTTTGGTCTGTAAAAAGTAACAAATATTTCAATAGCTGGTGAAGACCTTCTTCATAAACAGGAAAACAAATTTTAGGTCGGCTAATTTGAGATTTTGTTTTGAACTAAATTTTTCGTCGGACAAAAATATTTGTCACCTTCGAAAAAATTCGTCACTTTCGTCCGACATTGTTTCGTCCGATTAGGTAGTAAGTCTTTCAAACAAAACCACCCTCTGGCCGTGATCAGCGGCTCGGCAATTGTTGATCCATTTTCATTTACTCATGGGACGGCACATTGCAACAGCGCGCATGCGTGCCAATTCATTTTAGCTTGGATTGTAGGTATAGTGTTTTCTTAACACTAACCATGTTTTTGGACCCCAAAAATGATTTGTTCCAAAATTTTTGATATTTCTGAACCCCCGCTTATTTGTCTTTTGTAAACTTTCCGCCCCCCCTTTATTGAGACGCCCCTCTTATTAGGTAATTTATAGCAATGTATTTTTAGCAACTTATGTACAATCATTTATGTTATCATAGTAGCCCTCAACTAAAAGCGCAACAATTTATCTTAAGTTTTCTCCCCGGAGGGGGGGGGCGGGGGGAGGGTACTCCCATATACCAAGATATGGCATGTGCCGCCCACCAGGGTAGTAAATTGTGCTCTATTTCTTTAAAACAGGGTTACCAAGAAGAAGATTTTATCTAAATCAGGGTGCCATAGAGCAAAAATTTCAACACATTTTGGCTGGAAATGCATTTTTCGACCATTCGACCATCTGGAGGATAAAAAACACCAAATTTGCTTTAACACAGCACCCCTGCTCCCTCAATGGTAGCTATGCACACCATGGGTAAGGGTGTGACCTGGCCAGACCTATACTTAAATCAGGATCATGTCTTCAAATTCAGGGCGGCACATACCGACAAAGCCATTGTTTTTATCGACCACGTGCCTGTCGTTGTGCGCACCTGACTTGTTATTGACGTTGAGTCGTTGAGTCGTTGGCATCTTGGCAACAGTTGTATCGGCTCACTCTGTTCACCTACTTTTGCATCCATGAAAGTCTGCATTCCGGAAATATTGACTTCGACTTAGGTCAACACATATTTTCTGTACATCCGATGCCATGGAAAAGTTTTGCCGTAACCAGGAGCAAAGATGGTCGTTTGGGAGCAAAGACAGTCGTTTGTTCTGTTTGCAAACGCTCCATGAAAGTCAACAAGAAGCAAAGCTCTTGCTTTGAAGATTCGCACTTTTGCAAGCTCTTCCACTGCTATGAAAGTTTTTCACGAGATGGCACAAAATGTTGAGTGCTGAACAATTTGGACATTTTTCTAGTCGAAACATTTATTCAAACGAATTTAACGACAAAAGTTATAGCTAATATTCACAAACTTAAATGATGCTGAAATAATGCCGGTGACAAATGTTTTCTTACAAAAATTTTGTCCTGGATCCAAAGATTTGTTACCCCTAGGAGCATAAGTATCAGAGGCATCAGTCTTCCCAAGATCATAAATGAGCAGGTAGCAAATACTGTATTCATACAAACAGTCAACACAGCATATTGTTCCACCAATTCATTAAAGTGTTCAGCCTTCGATTTTGAAAGCGTGTAGGATGGGCTCATTTGTGTTATAAACGTTATGCTGAGCTCGCCAAGATTTGTTGCATGCCTCTAGTCAAACCCGCTGGCTCAAAACACCACATCTTGCAACAATGTATTCATTGGAAACGTCGAATTATACGTCCATGCTGAAAACGTAAATCCTCAGTGTCTTAGTGGTATACTGATTGGCAACTTTTGGGCACGTGCTCAAATTTTAAAAACCGAGTAGGACAAATTCCATAGGAGCTCATGACTGACCGGCTTGGCGCAAATCAATGAATGCGAGCAAGCAAGCCCTTTCACTTATCGTGTGGAAATAGATCATAAAGAGTGAAGTGAAGGGAACTGTCATCTCGCTTTTTGGGTGAGAATATTACTTAAATGAATTGTATGAATTATGTTTACTTTTTTCAACATCATTTGTCCAAGATTGCAGATCTGCAAAACGGGCCAAAATGATATGAAGTTTTCAGTGTGCGGCCTGGCGAAAGCTATACCTAGTAATACCGTATGATGCGAGCGAGAAGAGAGCTGCTGTTTGAAAATGACTACTTAGTTTGGAGAAACTTTAGCAAGTTTCGCGAGTTTGCGCCTGTTTAGCAAAAGATTGTTTCTTAAAAATGGTCAGAAAATGCTGCATGCAAAAGTTTCCAATTTTTTCCAAAATGCTTTTTAGCGAAATTTTATCTTGTCCAATGCTCATTTTTGTTGGATGTCCACAGGAATATACATTTTACATACATGCAACTGTAGGGAGTAACTCGAGCTACCTTCAGGGGATAAATTTTTGCGTGGATCAACGAATATCGTTGCGTAGATTTATTTTTGAGCGTCCAATTTGTGGGGCGTTTTGCGTGGATCTGTTTTTGCGAATCAGGGATATGAGGGTTGCATCAACAAAATGAAAATGATGAAGTTATAAACACGCTCATATGACGTTGATACAATCTTCATTTTTCCTTGAATTCGGTTCATTTTTCCTATCAACTAAACGTCAAGACTACTCGGCTATTTGGGTTTTACGGAATATGGAAGATGGAAGTGGAATATGAAACCTAAATCTTGTCCAGAAGAATGCTAACCCTAGAAGCTTGTTTGTGTATGAAAGGAAGCACCAGTTGTAGTACTAATAGTTTCTTAAAAGTTTTATTATACCGGTTTCATTAATATAACTGGTTTTGAAGAACATAATCAACGAAGAAAGTTCGACGAACAATTTTCTACTTCCTAGAACCAACAAGACGACGTATCTAAGTCATAATATCACAAGTGCTGCTAATAGCGATTCCCATGTGAATGCGTTAAGATTTCAAGAATTTGTCAATGTTTGTCTATGTTGGGAAACAAACAATAACATTTCTTTTTTACGACTTCTTAATTTTGTTCTTGCTTTTCCGTTTAGTAGTCAAAGTTTCTTAAATTTTCGAAGGCTGTACTAGTCGGTTTATAATAAACGGGTTTCTTATGCAAAAACGTGTATATATTTACCTTCGGCTTCTGACATGCCCTTCTCCACTCCAATTTTTATAGAAAATGCGCCTAGAAACCGTGGACACATTTCTTTTTGAGCACTTACTTTAGTGTACATATTCATTAATCTTAGTATTTGAAAGGTTTAGGTTCCTGAGATGTAACTGCTTAAATGGCAAAATCCGTGCCTTAGGGAAAAAATGAGTGGAGCACCGCTGACGATAGGAGAAACCAGCGCAAAGAGTGAGGGGATGGCACCCAGGTTAGTTTTCAGAGTATTCCAGATTGCTCAAATACGGCTCTTAAAGTTTAGAAAATTCTTTGCGGAAAAACGCTAAGTATATGCAGGGAGATTCCTTGGTATATGTTACCAGCGCTTGGCGTTAATTTGTACCCCAACAAATTTCATATTTTCCAAAAGTCACAATTTGGGGTTTGGAATCCCAAGACAACTCATTTCTGGAGCCTGTAAATCATACGCTATTCTTTTCAGTAACAGTAGATTTTGATAGTGCTGTTGTTTAAAATTATGATTGCACTATTCTTAGCGTGTTTATTTATGTCATTTCAAGCCATTTCAAAAACTTTCATGAAATGTACATTGTAGTAAATTTTGATTTTGTTGATTGAACTTTCCCACGTTCCCTGTTGCAACAAGAATCTCCTCAAAAGAAGTCTGAAACTCGACTAGAGGAAAATAAACACCTCTGTTGCTAAAATCTCGACTACCCTCTCAATAGTCAACAAGCAGCAGCTACACCAAAGTCAAGCCCCGGAAAGACGAAAACGTAAGCAGCACCGAGGTTAAGAAATTGTTTTTATTACGACGAAAAAGCGTGCAACAATAATTCCCTCCATTCCCGCCCATTCACCGTTCCCTTTTACGCCTTTCTCGCATTAAGCTCCCCTGTTCCACAACATCCTCTATTTCCCATTTCTTCATTCTCATATTCCTCCGTTTCCACGCTCTGCCTATTCCTCCATTCCCTCGTCTCCCTTTTCTTCTATCCCCCCAGTTTCCCCCACCCTCTTCCCGTATTCCTCCATTCATTAATTTCCTCCTCCCCCTAATTCCCATTCCAGCTTTTACAGACAACTAAACATTCATGAACTTGCAGGTGGATTGCAGCTATGGTATTTTGGAAAGTACGGAACTGTTATCAGTTCCCTATCAGTTAGTCAAACGAGGTGGTTTTTACGTGTTCCTGTGGTTTTTTTTTCCTTGCTTCGGCAGAGTTCATTACTTTGCATCAGAGAAGACTTATCTGAGCTAGTAGACACCACATTCAGGTAGTGCAGCTTCACTTATCTCGAGTTTCAACTATGTGTCGCTTCCATAAGATTGATGTGATAACATGTCGGCAGCAGTCACGCAATCACCGAAGCTAGAATTGGAGTATTTTTGACACTGAAATTTTCAGCTTTTTGCAGGTGTTTAACGACTCCTCATATATAATAGTTGCACGACGCAAGTACACTGATATTACTACACCGTCGAAATCTTTTAATTCGGCTGAATTCATAATTCCACTTCATCCACTTTAATTCCATATTCCACATCTATCTTCCATATTCCGCAAAACCCAAATAGCCATACTATTCTGCAGCCACATAAAATGATTAGAACTCCAAAACGTCTGCAACCTTTTATCATAAACGGATACAAACTACAACTGTACGTTGTACCTGTTTCTGATATTAAGTTGCAGACGTTTTGGAAATCTAATTATTTTATGTGGCTGCAGAATATACAGAGGTTTAGAAAGGTTCTACGTTATCGTATCCAGTGGTTTGTAGCCACAGTAGCTTCAAGATATTCTCAGAAGGTACAGAAAATAGTAAGTATCTGAAAGATTATGAAGAACAGCTTGTTTGTAAGTAGCTAAGTTGCGTAGTTGTGTAAGTCTCAAAAAGAAAATATTTGCGGAATTAATTTTTGCGATCTTGGCCCTTTTGAAAAAATTTCTTCCGCGAAACCTGCTAGTAGCTGGCCAATCGCAAAAATTTATTCTGGTACAATCAGTCAATCTAAAGCCGTAAAATCTTACTTTTGTCTTTCTTCGACGCTATAAAGACACATTCATAGTTCTCTCAGCCCAAAGAATCAGACGGAAGCTCTTGCTCTTCCATCGCTAAAATTTACACAGAATACACTATTTTTTTCTTATAAGCAACTTAGAATTTTGGTCAGATCTCAAGTTGCTTATTTGTCAGCCAAATTCTAATACTGAAGTCGCTTAACAGTTGCTTAATCTTTTCTTTCCGTGTTCATGCCAGAAAAAGGAAAAAGAAGCTAAGAATTTTAAGTGCAAGGAATACATGTGTAGTTTTAAAAGCATAGTGCAAAACGACTTATCACAATACAAGGTTCTTCATCAAATACATATAAACTAACAAAAGAAAAGCGAGTAATTCTTTATGAAAAAAAGTTACTTATGTACCATGGCTGTCCGGAACTGAAGTTGCTTAATGATTTTTTTTATTTAAGTTCAGTTGTTTCTAAAGGAGTTGCCTATAAAAAAATCGTGTACTCGATCCAAAAAGTTTCTTCGGCATAACGGATCAAACAGCTTCCAGTTGCAAAAATTTCTCAGCAAGATACGATTTTTTTTCAACTGTGAATCGCAAAAACAAATTCCGAAAAAATTTCTCCCGCAAAAACTTTTCCCTTTAGGTAGTTTACCTTTTTACAGTCTCGTTGTTGGATAGACTCATCACGCTGCCGGCATACAAATGAGACAACTCCACTGAGACAAATGAGGTCAACGGACTGTTCTAAATGACAAGTCTCCATTGAACGTTAACAGAACCGATCGTAGTCAATATGTTTCAGCCACTGGTGGTGTACAGTAAGCATCCATGAAGCAGAGACAAAATGAGCATATTTGTAAATACATATAAAGGAACAACAGATCTCTGTCAATTGATCGACTTGCAATAGTAACAGAAAGAGAACGAAAACAAGCCAAGCCCACTCCCAGGTTGTACTACTATTGTTGCTACAACCCTGGTCAAAATATATTGGCACGCATGCGCGTTTCTGCCATGTCCCGTACCGCGAGTAAATGAAAATAGGTCGACAAGTACCGAGCCGCAAATCGGGAGGGAGGGTGGATATAGTTTGAGAACTTACCACTTCTGACTTTTGAAAAATCATGTTTTGCCATAACTAGGGTATGTGCAGGGTGTGGTAGGGCTCGTTTTAGGGCGTGGCTTGGGTTATTTAATTTTTTCAGGTAATTTAGAGAACAAAGGGCGTGGCATTCCGTCTACTAGCGTAAATTGCTAGAAACTGCACTGAGACCGTAGACAGAGGTTGCTAAACACCTGCAAAAAATTTCTTGAAGCACTTTCAATTCAAAGTGCTTTACAAGCAAAAGTGGTAACAAGTGCATTTTCAATTTTGGCTGAAAAAAGCCTTTTGTGCCAAAAATTTTGTCCATGATTGCAGCGTCCTGCAACTTAACTGCACATGCACCAAAACACAGCACGATTGAAACTTTGGTGGGTGAACGAAAGTCTCGAACGTACACAACTACATCTAGGTACTCATTGCAGTATTAACCTTCGTCGGCAGCGCTAAAAGTTAGAGTGCGAAAAGGTTAAGGTGGGGGAGGGATGGATTCAGTCCAGGCCCCCTCGAAAATGATACTTCTGCTACAGTTGTCGACACAATTTTTGGTACACACCAAAAGGGGTCTAATTCAAGGTTGCATGCAAATTTTGGTGAAATGTGGATGTCGGGTTGTCTGTTTAGGGCGCAGCAACCGGTGACCGGACGTTGCTATGCTGCAGATAGATGGCATATGGGCGGTCAGTGGAGGACACATTGATTGGGGTCATGCAAATGAAACTTAAGTTAACTAAAGTTTATCATTTATTCTGAAATTTGAATCAACAGAAGGATGACGGATTTGTAAAGTAGGCACTGCTAATGGAAATATCACCCAACGTGATAGACACATTAAGGCTAAGGAACAATGTTCTTGCCAAGTTCGAAGATGATTGGTTCTGGCAGGAAAAAAATGTCCGACAGGGGAGAGCGCGGTGTTGTACACTTGCTGACGAAGGGTTCGTTTATTTCTTCGTCGGATCCAACCCAATTTTACCTGCATATATTATGGAAAACTTGATCATAGACCAGAGATCTAAACTACCCGGCACCTGAAACAAGAGCGATTTCAGGGGCAAACCTATCATGTTCCTGAATAGGGCCAAATTGAATGGACACAAAATTTTGAAATTTTCTGGGTCTATGGATGTATGGTTTTATGCATACATGCTGGATCCTAAAATACCCGTTCCCTCAAAACATTTTGATAAATATTCGGATACGAGTAAACCATGAGCTTACAGTAAACTCTCCAATTGGCGGACACCATCGGTGATTGAGGTCAGTTTCCGCTAACTAGAAGTGTCCGCCTTCTAGAAAGTGTTGCAATGTTTGAGCTGATTTTGACAATAGGCCCTACTAAGGTAGGTTACAGGTAAAATTTGAGTTAAAAATGGGTATTAGGTTGTACTGAGGCATCGAAAAGGTTCGCTCTTTACTTTTCAAAGTGTCACACACCTCAGTTACGAACAAGTTACCAGGAAGAGGTTGAATCGAGGAGGTTACTACGACGTAGAGGTGTACTTACGGGCTGCGCAAACAAGGATGTTATAGCATACCTTTTCTTTTGGCATTTATTTTTTAAAGAAATCTGTTTGAAGACTTTTAAAACGAAACAAAAACCAGACATTTGTTCTATGAAAATCATGTGCTCAGGTACAGGCTGGATTATCGAATGGTATTAAAATCAAAATTTTGGGGATTTCAAGGATTTTCCAGACTTTTCATATTTCCAACCCCCGCTTATTAATTTTTCTATTAGGTACCTTAGAGTACTCGCCCATCGTCATTAAACAATGTATCGTAGGGTGGCCAGAGGGTAGCATGAAAATTAGTGTTGCAGAGACAAAAGCAATTACCTCGTATGATTATTAATTTTAAAATCTACGGGTAAAGTCAGAGCTTTTGACTTCAAACTGATCTTCTTCGGGGATGCAAGCCAACTGAACCGAGAAATTTACCTCTCTGGCCGCCCTAGAGTTCATTGTATGATGGGTATTTGCGAAAATGCCTACTTTAAGGTCAGAAATTTTCGCGGGAGGAAACTTTGGCTATTTCGCGATGTTCAGCTCAATTTTCGAAAGTTTCTTCCCGCGAAATATTTCAAACGCCCCATTCCGCGAAAGTTTTTTCCCTCAAAAAAGTAAAAAAAAAAAAGCTCATTCGCTAAATTTTTCCCCACGAAATATTCAGAATAGTCAAAGAAAAAGAAATCAATGAAAGAGAAAGAGGAAAAAACTAACAACATTCTCAATTTCTTGCCCCGGCAACAAGCGAAGAGGAAGCGAACAAAAAGAGGAGCTGCGTTGTAATCATTGAAGATTAACACTAGAAAAAGATTGAAGCTCAACTGAAAATACTTCGTTATATTTTATCTTTCCCGCGAAAGTTTTTCCCGCGAAAATTTTGAGAAAGCAAAGTCCAATTCGCGAAAGTTTTTTCCCGCGAAGTGTAAAATGTTTCTCAAGGTCATTTTCATTTTCTGTACCCTTTTTTTATAAGCATAACGCTTATAAGCGTATTGAAGCTGAGAACCTAATGCTTAGCATATCTCGAGTCTCAGAAAATTTGACTGCCATTCCCGAGCCTCATAAACTATTGCTAGCAAATTTTCAGTAGAGAATTTCCCCAAAACTGGGAATGTGATTGGGTAGTGCACAATTTATTTATGTTTCTTCTCAACACAATAGCAGTATGGCGTTCCAAGAATCTTCTACGAGGGAAGGTAGAAGCCCTTGGATGTTGGAAAGTTGGGCGTTCCGAAAGTTCGCCTTCTAATCTTTGTACTAAATTTAGAGGAAAATGGATTAAGCATACGCTAAGCATATTTTGCAGGCTCAAATCGAATAAAACTTGAGCCTCAGTAAAATTTAATCTATGTTTGTAAAAAAGAGTGTGCTATTTTATGTGCGCTGGCTATCCCACAATGCATTGCGAGAAGAAGATTAATGAGAAAGACTACATTAACAATAAAGGTTTCTGTACACCATTGCACTCTTTTTTTATAAGCATAACGCTTCCTGAAAAATAGAGCATAATCCTTACCATACCTCGACCCTCAAAAAATTTGACCAGCGTTCCTTGAGCCTCGTCCACTATATCTAGCAAACTTTCGAGCTTTAGAGAACTTTTTCTAATTTCTTGAAATGTGAATGGATAATAGACAATTTATTTATCTTTCTTCTTAACCCTTAGACTCGGCCATGTCTGAAGAAATGACGTGGTAATTTTAGTCACTGTTGCTAAGTTTGAAGTGCCATAACTCCTGAACCACAGTACGTAGAGCAGCAAACTTGGTGCCAATCGATGCGTAATTGTCTATTGTTTAACCCTATCCCAGGCGGGGGGGGGGGGGGGTTTTTTCCCGCCCGGGTCAAATATGGTAAAAAA
>JAOBRC010601453.1:0-10942 GCA_027575255.1 Scolionema suvaense
GCAGCTTCAATAGGCGCGGGAAATTCAAGCTAAATTTAGTAACCCAGAAATCTGGCTCATCGATAGGGAGAATATTATGAGTCGAAAACGGTGAGTGGCAGAGTGTACAAGTCTCTCTTTCTGGTTGTCATCGCGCGGCTTCTGTGGCCTTCTTGCGGGATTTGAATAGAGAGACTTGTCAAGTCTAATGGGCGTATTACGTTTCATCATGCTTCTGTTAAAAAGTGGCGGAGAATTTTGGTAATGCAATTTGGATAATTTTAGTTGTATCTGCATGACATCATGCATACTTAGTGGCAATATGGTAGCAACTTAATGTTAGAGCTCCATATCACTAGAACTGCCGCAGGTTTTTTCATGACATCTAAAGCTGCATGTCATATTTAAATAAGCTCTACCGTCTACTAAAATTTCATTTTAGATCTTAGTTCCACTTTAAGCTTATTTAGGGGGAAGTTATTTTACCTCCTTCTCCGATTTTTCGATAACTTTTGCACTTCTGTACATATGAGTCCAAATCGTGGTAACTTTCAATATTTATTCCTCACGCACATTGCGTCCAGGTTTGAGCTTGTTTGGATTAGTGACTCATAAGTTATGAAATGTTTTTGGAGCCATCTGACATAACTCCATTGGACAAGATAGTTGGCATAAAAGGCTTTTTCAGCCAAAATCAAAAATTGACTTTTTACGACTTTTGAATGGAAAAGCACTTTGAATTGCAAGCACTTCAAGAATTTTTTCCAGGTGTTAAGCAACTTCTGTTTACAATCTCAGAGCATTTTCTAGTAATTTATGGTAGCGAACTGAGTTCCAAGGCCATTTTTCTCTAAATTAGCTTGCAAACAGGAAGCCCAAGCCAACACCCAAAAACGAGCCCTGCCAAACCCTGCAGATACCCTGAAAATGCCAAAATAAGATTTTTAAAAATCAGAAATAGTATGCCTCTCAAGCAAAACCCACCCTCGCACCCTGTTTTGTGGCTCGGTACTTGTCGATATGTTTTTACTCAAGGCGAGTTTTCACAGAATCAATTCAACTTTCTGGCGGAATCTGAGTTTGAATAAAATTGAGAGTATGGACGAAAAATTCCGCGCGGAAAATTTCGCTGTGTTTAAACGCACCTTTACTCGTGGAACGGAACATTGCAAAAACACTCAAGAGTGCCAATATAATTTGAACGGAATTGTAGGGATCCTGAGCGGGTTCACACGGAACGCTGATGGTAGGCTTGCTATGTGCTCAATTTGAAGGAAATTGGGCCAGAACAGTGAATGCAGTGGATATTTTCTGGAAAGCTGAATGCCTGCGGGTAACCCAAAATTTCATGTCATCTGGGCTTCCCGTAATAAGCATCCCCCAGGGGCGGATCCAGGGAAACATATGACTGATGCAAAAAAACGTTTTCTGTAGCGGAACTCTACAATCATTGCCAAAATATCTTCGCCAAACCATTTTGGCGAAGATTTTTGGCAGTGATTGTAGCTACAGAAGTTGATCAGGCTTCAGAACTATTTTAGCATGAATTGCATATTCCGCCCCTTCTCTTATAATCCCGACTCCCGACCGGTCTGATCAAGAAAATCAAAATCAACTTGTTGATCATATAATGTATAGCAACTTGGTTATCTTTAACATAATTCGGACGAGCCGAAAACACACATAAGTATATGCGCTCAAGTTATTCTTCTATTGTTGTGTCCGCTAAGTAAACATAATGCGTTTAGCTCTGCGCTGCTAGTTGATCGTCGTGCATGGTCGATGTCTCCTTTGCTCTCTCGCGCCTTTGCTTCAGAAATCTCTATGGCAAATCAGTATTGTGTCCTAGCTCTGCGTCGCTGAAAACGAGCAAAGTGGACAAATTTATAAGTTTTCGTTCATTGCTCTCTGCTGCGAGCGGAGGTGTTCAGAAGGCACATTGAAGCTATTTTTTAGAAACTCTGATTTCCCTAAAGGCTACCTGAAGACCGTTGCAATATTTACAAGAGATTCACTACAAAATCTCTGTTGTGACCTTGAGGAATCTGAGTGATGCAATAGCGTCAGTCGCCTCACTCTGGATTCGCCCCTGCTCCCTCCACCATAAACGGGGATTTGCCAGACCCCCTTCCCCTAAGTAGTGTTAAGATTCATGTATCTCCAAGCATCGGAAGCGCAACGAGAGCTGAAAATATAATTCCTTGCTGGATAAAGGGTCTAACAAGACTATTTCATCAGTTGCATCACTTTGATGCCCTTCAAAAAATTGTCCATGTTTTATTCTACTTCAAGGGCCTGTTTTGCGGCCTCTGGTGCTCACAGTCAACATTTGCAATTATTCCAAATACACCTCTCTGTCTAAACATTTTACTCGCATGGTCTAATCTGATGCCACGTTTGTAAATTCTATGGCTATTTTAGCCAATATTTGATGCAAAGCGATTGGATTTCCGAACACACCAAGCATGACATTCGACTGATATCGAGCAATTTCGGCAATTTCTGCAATTGTCTATGAGAAATTCGGTACGTTACTCAGGCAGATCTAACGTGAATCGTCACATCAGAAAACGATAGGCCGTTGAAGGTAAATTGGGCGTCTTGGCTAAAAACTGTCTACTGCCAAGTAAAATACAGCAAGTTAAGATGGCTTGTAGCGACAGCCTCCGAAAACGTACAAGTGGCAACCTGATGGCCGCTCAGTCTCTAAACGTCCGACTATAAATTGACTTGAAGTGGTATTGGCATATTAATACTGCGTCTCTGACGATACTGTGTCCTATGACAAATCTTGGTCACACGTAATATTATTTTTGAAAAAATGCAATATTCCATTGCAAGGAATTCCAGTGCCTGTTTCAAAGATTCGCAGCACTGTGCGGCGTGAATCAACAAGTGTTCATGAAAACACTTCTCCTAGATACAATCTTATGTAGGTACAGGTGTAGACGGTATCAAATCAATACGTAAGACAATATTATCTGAAGAAGCAATCGGTATTTATCCATCTGCGTTCTACTGCCAGACGTTCTGTAAGTTCTGATACAGACTGATGATTTAAAACATTCTTAACACTATTTAGGCGGATCACTCTACAAAAACGTTTGAACCATTGTCACGAGTGAACAAAACGTGAAGCTTTGTGACTTTTCCTTCTTTTTGGGGGGGCCGGGGGGTGTATCGATCCATTTTTGGGAGGTACCCGGCCTAAATTTGGACCTTATTTACAGATTTTTCCAATCGTCTGAAGAAATTTGCTTTGGACGGAAAGTTTTTACTCTTTTATGAAAAGATTTTAGATACGATTACAAATACTCAAAAATCGTGGTCATTGCCCATTTTGGTGGCTCTCAATTGCAAATTTTACGAAAATTAGTCAAAATTACGACGTCAGCGTACATTAGCGTACAGCAGAACTAATAGGAGTACCAAAAATTTTGATGATACAATTTGATAGAAGTAAGTGTCAAAGGGTTTTGCTAGAACATGCTTAGTTACGAAAATATACCTTATCGGACAAAACGATGTCGGACAAAAGTGACGAATTTTTTCGTCAACTTTACTTTCTGCAAACCAAAAGTTTTTGCCAACAAAATCATTTCACTCCCAAAACATGTAAAAGCCATTATTCTTTGTAGAAAACGTTGAGTCAATTTACCGATGGCGGCCTTACGATGATGTGAAACACACAAATACATCCAAAGAGAACTATTGTATATCTTATGTGAATTGACATATTTTGCTCAGAAAATCCATAAAAAAGAAAAATTAAAATTGGACTAAATTATTCGTTTCGCAAAATTATTTGTAAAACAAAAGTGACGAAATTTTCTCGGGGTGACGAAAATTGTGTCCGATGAATAATTTTGTCCGACGAATAATTTTGATATAATAATAAGTTTTGAACTAATTTCAATTTCTGCTTGGGGTTGGGGGGGGGGCCTCAAACATCTCTGTCACATTGTTTTTCCTCTAGGCCAAAGTCTCAAATATATTTCATGATCCAGATATCAGATAGCCTTTCACGGAGTTTTTTGGCACCATGATGAAAATGTGTAACATATTTCGGTTAAACGATGCTGCTCTTCATGGGTAAATTAAGTTGTGAAAAAGTTTTTCTGATGAAAACAAGAAAATTCTTCATGCTGGTTGCCCAGACCAGCAATAGACGTGGAAGCAGTTGTCCTACCAAGTAGACCTTTTCGCAGATGGCCTGGGTTCAATTCTCACCATTGCATACAATGAATAAACCTTTTCACAGTTACTTTATTGGATCGACTGAACTTGAACCTCTCTAGCAACGTTTGAATGGTAGATCCACTGAACAGACGGAGGGAAAGAAATCGTTAGCCGCAATAAAAGTTAGAGAAATTAACATTTCCCTACCTCGAAATAGCACGCAAGTTTCTTCGCAAACTTCCTTTTCGCCTAATAATGACACTTGCTACAATTAGTCACAGCACACTGGAGACGTGTTTTATTTGAAATTATTTGTTTACCTCCGAAAAGTGTAAAGTCCAGGGATAGGACTGAAATTGTGAAGAAGTGTGTTGTGAGATGGCATGGAGGCATATACCTCTGTAATCGTGGCTAGCATCAAGGAAATCAAACGCGCAGGCTAAACAAACTTCTTCATAGCCTGCTCACAGCCTCAGACAGCTCGAATCAAGTTCTCTTAAAATTGAATTGACTTTCTCGCTTGAAGTGTTCATGCTCTTTTTTTTTTCTGTGACAAAAGATAAGCTGTGTGAAAAATCTGGCTCTGTGGAAAATCCTCCTGACAGCTACTCGTTTTGACACTTTCTCACAAAGTTTGCTCACTGTGCGTCTTCCACATCGTGATACTCACCCATTCAGATGCTTGACGACTATGACATATTTGCTGCTAAATGCCTTCAGCTTTTTGCCTTTTTGAATTTACGAATTAACGAGAGGTACTGCCTGTATGCGCTTTTACTCAAATGTTTCCGATCGGTACTAGTTTTGAACTTGCCATTGAATGCTTTGCAGTAAGCAGAATGTCAGCATACGTGCAACAAGAATGTTGAAGCCCTTGCGTCCAGTGACTAAATGTTGGTGTGCAACTGCCAAACAGAGCAACTGTCCTGTGAGCATCCTTGGAGATACGTCATGTACATCAGACCTTTAACCTTACTGGGAGGGATGTGTATTCGTTCCCCCACCCCACGCCCCCCCCCCATTCTAAAAGTCTATAACGTCTATAACAAAAGCAGGGGCACAGAAAATTTATACATTTTAGTAAAATATTACTAGACATATTCAGATCAAATTTAAAGGTCCCAGGTCCGGCAAGTTTTCAGTGTATGGGACGTTTCCTGGAGGCGTAGTTAATAGAAATGGAGAATATATCAAAATGTAGGCCGAAATGGCTGTTTTCAAGACCGACGTAGGTAAAACTAAGGGCAATTGCTTTGCAAAGCAGCGTACATACACCTTCCTTCATCAGCTGATTATTTACCTCAAAACCAAATATATATATGAACTTAGAACCAATTTTGAGAAAGTAAAATACTTTCTAAAAGCACAGGGAAATATGAATAAATTTCACCATCAGCATGTAAAACCCGTCCTAATGAAACACAAATAGTCAGTCAAGTAAATATTGCCGCTCGCACCGAATTCGCAGAGAAATATGGTTATTTAACGTCTCGTTGTTCTACAATGAGGGTTTACATGCCGAGAGAGCTGGAGGTAGACGCATGCATGCCAGAATCTGAATAGGCGTTAGCATTGGGGAATGCCAAGGTGAAATACGTCATTGTTCTTACCTACTATTCAATCGATAGAGTAGCTCGGCATCTGAAGATTCATGAAACGCCTATCATACTGAGGACTAATAAAATGCTGTGAACACTGTTATAAGTATACAGCATTCGCTTCTATTATTCTTTAAACAATAACGTCTGAGTTAGTGAGGAGATATTCTAGTTTACAAGTCTGGTGCGCATACCCCCAGAGACGTTTGTGAGAATTGGGGACCCAATTGGATTACCAATTTGGGTGCCTGCAGAATAGTATCTATCTATTTTGCGATATGAAACTTTAGTCCACAGACCTATAACGGCACGACGTCGCAATACTGTGTTGAAGTCTTCTTCGTAAAGCATGTGTGGGCTGTTAGGACTAATTTTAATTACAAGCGAAGGCTCTGTAAAGAGATTAGTATGGAAGGGTTTACATCTCAGCGTAGTCCATTGAAGTCTCTGCATATAGTCAGTCGCTCTTTGTAAGTCCGCATTTAGCCAATGCGCATCAGCTTTTGACATATCAGTCAACCAATTAATGGAGAAATACAAGCATTGCGCCTGCTCAGACGTGTTTTATGTTCCAAGGAGCAGTTGGTTTGATGGCGTTCAATTACACTCAGACTCATATAAGAATAAATAAATAAGTCAAAATAGTACGCTGTTGTCCCTAAGCTTACTGGAAGACATACATGCTGCTTGAACGCACGTACAAGATATTTGCGTTTCTTGGCGTAGCAAAGTTTTTTAATTGTAATATCGCTTAAAGACTCTTAGCGAAAATCATCAAATTTTTGATTCCGCGTTATAAACCGTTACTCACTGGTGAGCACTTTACATTTGGATTGCAGAACCCGAAAAAAGAACAATATTTCAGCTACTGAAATAGCTGTTGACAGAAGGAAGTGAAGCAAACAGAAGAAAGAAAGATGGGCGCATCAAACCATGTTCTACTGATTTTCGTTCTGGGTACGTCATTTATTTGTTACTATAAATAGTGTTTACTCTGTGTGTAAGAAGTGCTTCCTGGGCTACGAATGTTAGAACAGATCGACCTAACTCTACTGTACCCTCTCCCTCTCCTGCTCTGAAAAGATTGACTTAATAGGACATTAGTTTTTGCAGGTCTTATGATATACTGGTAGTAATCTCTGGCAGATATATTTAATACAACGAGCCTTGTAAGTATTCGCCCAACACTTGCTCATTTTACATGGAACTTCAAACGAAGATGGAAAAACTCAATCTTATAAAATGGTGATAAAATGCGATTTTGATTGGCAGGATTACTACATTGAGAATCGATTCACTTTTTTGAAATACTTATCACCAAATCACTCAAAATGAGGTAAATCAGCATTATGTGGCAGCGATCTGGGATCGACTGTAAATTAAAGACAGATTGCATTCGTCAAGCCAAAACAAAACTACACGTGTGATTACTTTATTAGATAGGAACCGGTTTCTTCACTTGGGTAATTGTGAAGCGAATATCTGTGATTAATCAGAAAACGGGGCAAAGTTGGCATGTGTTTTGGTTCATGATTGACAGCTCGATAGAAAAGTGTGAGTTCGCAGCAAGCCGTCTGGAAAAGCTGCCGCCTCGCAGGTTACTATCTTATAAAGCAGGCACACTGGCTGACAGTGTAGGTTTGTTTTTGTCTTACGAATACAGTCCCGTCTTTGAAGACTGTTGGGCCGGATCACAGCCTCTCTTTCATGTGTGCACTTGCTCAGCCAGTTCATTTGCAAAACACAACCAGGTTTGCGCAGCTGAGTGACTGAGTCCAAAACAAAGAATCTCACGGCAATGTTTACAGTGGTTAAACCACTGAAGCAGATACATACCAAACAAAGCGTTCCTGCTTGAAACCTGTCATCTTTTGACTTCAAACATTGGCTACCATCTATGAGAGAACAGGTAAATGTAAATCGCAGCTTGTAAGAGAATATTTGCATAAATTGGATCGTTGAAAGTTCAGCCGTGGATTGTTTTGATTTTGTAGAGTCGGCCATGTTTGTTTCTCCTCCGCTGACCATGATTTGATCTGGCCCAACAGTCTTTAATATATAAGACATCAGTTTTCCTTTGATGAATGATGAGCAGAATCTGCATACATTGCATACATTCATTTTCTGTGCGATCGTTGGTTGTTATGAGTTTCAAGTGCACTATGGCTTGAAGCTACAATGCAAATTTCTCGATTTATCGCGAAAAAATGTAATTTCTTTTAGGTCAGGAGTTGCCTGAAACATGAGTCATGTTTGAATATTTCCTGCTTGTCTATATTTTTTTTTACTTAGGGACATGGACATGTTCAGCAAGACCGAAAGGAAGCGATTTGAATCCATTTTGCTCTGAAATTCAGCATTTCATTCCAAATATTTGTTCCTATGATGTAGCAAAGATCTTTTGTCATGGAACGTGCTTACATTACACTCAAAGTAAGTCATTGCTTCTCTTCCATCATAACGCAGAGATAGTGTGTGGTTGTTTTAGGCCTACGAATCTTCTCGACTTTTGGGAATCTTAGTTGTTTGCAAAGAGATGTCTTCTTGGCCGGAAATACTTATCCCAATTCAATATTTTTGGTCACCTTTTGTTTGTAAACAGCCTGTGACAGATGCGCTTCCTTACAAACTTGATCGAAATACCTGCCCCCTTTATGGTCATGGGGAGCCCCCAAAAGGCTCAGTAGAAACAAGGTTTTAACCCTATTTAAGGGTTGGGAGGTATATTTACCTCCCTCTCCGAAATTTTTCAACTAATTTAGAAGGGTTAAATATATGTGTTTTAATTTGAACAGCTTTTAAGATTTATTCCTTGGTTTGGTTAGTAGTTCAAAAGCTATGAACATGCTCTTAGACTACTCCGACACAGCTCTATTGTATTATAGGCACTTTGAACAGACTCGTACAGCATGTTAATGGTAGGCTTCCTTCATTGTCCATTTGAAGCAAAATAAGCCAAGACAGTGAATCCTGTGGACATTTTACGGAAAGTTGAGTGCCTAAGGAGAACCCACGCCAGGCCCGCCTTAAATTGAGTTAAACAAGTTTGATTCGTTACATGGCTAAAGTGAAAGCCAACTTTTGCCACTTTTACCGACAGGATTGTAAGGCATGTCCTTGAATTAAAATGTTTTATACTGCAATCTCTGGCAGGCAAACTGACGTGTGGAAAGAAACCTTCAGCAAGTGACATGGACAACCAATCTTGGCATGAAGAACATCATCGTCAGCGTCGCATTGTTGGAGGGAAACCAAGCAAGGCTGGTGATTGGCCATGGCATGTCAGTTTGCGACTGAAAGGAACTCAATTTTGTTCTGGATCAATTTTATCTGAACATTTTGTTTTGACTGCTGCTCATTGCTTCGGTATGGAAATTTTTGTAGCTTGAGACTGGCACATGAACATATCTTCACTGAAATATGCAAATTTCTTCTCCACTACAGCAAGAATGGCCAAAAAATAATACGCATTTTCATAAATTACTGCTGCATAAAACCAAAGTCTTGTTTTGATTTTAGATGACGTAATGCAATCCCTGCATGTAACCCTATTTACACTAGGGGTGGGGGTAAAATTACCCCCTGACAAACTTTTTACAATATATCCTGAACAGCAAAAGGTTAAGAGTCGAAACTTGGTCACTTTTAATATACTTTTATAGGCTAGAAAATGCAGTAAGGATCAGTTGGGAAGTTTTTTCTTGATTGTATCAGTCTTTCGGGGACATTTTGGCAGGTACCTGGACCAATTTTTACCCAAATGTTGACCAAAAACTTTTTGAAAAGCTGTGAACAAGGCAAAAATAACTTCAATAGCCTATGCTAGTAGCAGGTACTTATTATTCGGAGCAATTTAAAATAAATTTGAAGAAAAGAGCTTCAGGGTTCAGATTTTATGATCTGCTGAAATTTGGGGAAATTTTTTAGATATTTTGCCCGCGTAGGCGAACATTTTTGCTGACTTCAACAAAATGTAGACTTTTAAGCAGACTTTTGGGCCATTTTCTGAAACTACACAGGTTTCTGCACCTTTGCGCTAAATTTCACGTGTTGGCCATGGTTTCTTCAGAAATTAGGGGGGGGGGGGGGGGGGGGCCGGTAATTTTACTTACCCCCCCCCCGGCGTAATTTGTAATTTTTTAGGCCGAGTATAAATAGCCCAGTGTGAATAGTGTAAATAGAAGCACTGCTACCAATAGAAATAATCCTGCTAAATTTTATTACTTACTACTAATAGAGGTGTGACAACTGATTTCATTCAAATGTGCCACAGGGGTCACATTTTGCAACCTTGGTTATCGTGGTTATATGACAATGTGACTTCCCTCTATCCTTCCATTGTGATCGTTCAGATCCTGAATTTTCAAGCAACGATCCTGATGATTGGTCCATCACAGCAGGTGACTTTAACTATCTCGCAGAGGAACATTTTGAACAAGATGTTCCAGTAAAGGAAATCATTACTCATCCGAAGTACAAGATCGATGTATTCTCCAATTCACGTGGCGAGTATGCAGTGATTGATTATGATATAGGTAAGTACATGATATACCCTTTGACCACTTCCTACAACAATGTGTGGTCTTGGCATTACCAGAATTGATATACACAATTTTGAATACAAATATATATGGGTATCTTCTAGGAAACATACCAGCAATCTCCTAGATTCCATTGCAGTGAGACCTCTGTCCTCATCCAGTTTGAACCATATACTTTCTGTTTCTGCTATTGCTGTTGCCTTTTTTCGTAGCTGTGTCTTTTTTGATGCCGGTTGATTAGACGTCAATATGCAGCCGTTTCGACGTAAATGGTTTCGTCCTAGCTGTTAGTTTTCCATACCGGTTTTTGGGTCAAATATTTTATCTACGCACGCTAGGGTGTATCACTGACATATTTGCGAAGGAATTATTCCCTCTTCGTTAGTGTTGTGCTTCTTCATATATTGATCACTCCTGACTGCCCAGTAGAATGATACTAATGTAAAATAAATATTTTGTATACACTCCAAGCAATAGTGCTGCTATTTCAGGTGTGGTTTATAATCCGAACATTTTAACAACAAATACGACTATATTGACATCCAATGGCCTAGCCTCTTCTGATGCATATTCACCCCTGCAGAATTCGTCAAGCATATTACTTCTTCTTTCAGCGATTCTACAACTGGCTTATCCAATCGACCT